>QNUK01000428.1:175000-217500 GCA_013621035.1 Clarias magur
ACTCGATCGTGTGGCGTGCCTGGACAAAACATTTTACACAAATTGAGAAGGAATATGATTCCTTTTTGATGATAAATGTGGCCTACTTGCACACAAATATGAAGTTAACATGGCAGATGACCAGCCCCAGACCTTCTCCTGCAGTCAGTTGGATAACACGTAATAAATTACTGCTTCAAACAAAACTTCTAAGTAAATATTAAAGATGAGACTTTATAAACTTTTTTTTTTTTTTTTTTGTACAATCCAGTGACTAAATCTTGGTCCAAAGAAAAAAAAAAAACACTGCCAAGAGTTTCTCTAAAAGTTTGTTTTCCCTGATGGAAAGCCAGCGAGATTTACACTCTCAAGATTTGGAAGCTTGTTGCCAGAAAAAACGTACAAAAGCTTTTTGACACCCTAGGCAGAATATCTAATACACACACACACACACACACACACACACACACACACACACACACACACAAAGAAATAATTGAAATATTAATGCCTTCCTATGCTACACATAACTCTAACACTAACCATAACCTCATGTATCCAAACAGGAAACATTTTGGCTGTTTTAGTCGTTAAGACGTCCTCATAAGATCAGTTCCGTCAGACGTTCCTGTCCATGTGGGGACATTTGGTCCTCACTAAGATACATATGTATAAGAACGTCACTACAGGCCTAATCCCAAACCAAGCATATCCTCATCACAATCCAAATTCATGTCTTGAACAGACTGGAAACAAAACAGTAATAATAAATCAATCAATAAATAAATAAATAAATTAATATCAGCATGACCAGATAGCTTCCAAGTATAACGCTGTGTTTCGTGTCCCACTGTGTATAACCATGAGTGCTCTTGATGCTGCAATTCTCAAAATTACACAGAGATTGAAACCAACAGCACTCGGCATACAAAGCAACCCCGGTGAAATCGGAAGTGCTGTAATGTACCAACGTATTGCTGAAATTATTACATTAAATGACTTCATTTTTTACTAAACTGTATAGAAAAGCGCTGGAAGAGATCGATACTAATCCATGTGCCCTTCTCTATGTATTCACACACACACACACACACACACACACACACACACACAGTTATTGATTTCATGACTGCTTGCTGTGAATCTCAGTTCTTATGAACTGCTGCAAATCAGTAAGTGAGAGGAGTATAATCTGTGATTTAGCACTACAGAGTCCACAACCATGAATAAATTCACTCTTGTGACGTCAGCTGGGAGTCATCAGCGCTGATGAACTAGAAAAATGAAATCTTGTCATCTTCCTCAACATGTTCGTGAATAAATAGACTTGACTGATATGGTAAATAGCACCTAGACCATGATCATGATCATTTCTTTTCTTTTTTCTTTTCTGTAATTCTGTTCATTTATTTAAATTGACGGTAAAGAGACCTGGTGAAAGTCCTGGACTATAGTATAGTGTAGCATGTTCTACATCCTGTCCTAATTAACAACATAAACATCGCTAGACATTTGCGTGCTTAGCTTCAGAATCCCGTTCACTAGCTAGCAGGAGCCCTAATCTAAAGGCGAGCTTTGACTTGAGCGCCTGTTGCTTGGTGGGTTTCCTCAGAGTACTCCGGTTTCCTCCCATCGTCCGAAGACATGCAGATTAGGCTAAATTCCCCAATTGTTCATAGCGTGTGAACGGGTGTGTGAGTGCGTATGCCATGTGAAGGAGTGGCACCCCGTTCAGGCCGTACCTCGTCTATAGGATAAAGCGATATAGACGACGAGTGAGTATCGTCCGCATACCACGCCATACCATACTATACCACAGCCGTATATTTCTATAGTTCCCGTGTGGCCTGCTTATAGACTTCTGCTTTCCCTCAAGTCGTTTCCAATTAATAACCATGAAAACGGCCTGGATTGCATTGATTCAAGCAGTTTCCAATAAGATTTATTATGACTGCGATTGCTCAAATTAGGTTAAGCGCTGAAACTGCCACGGACGCTTTCGTACCCAAGTGTTGGTAGCCTCAATAAAGCAGACAGATTGAACACGTTACCTGTTATACAATTGCACTTTTGACCTTCTAGCAGACAGTCATAGAAGGAACTTGTTAATGGTCACATTATCCGGTCTCACTCAGGGTTCCTGGGTTCCCTTTTGAATCTGGTTCTTTTCAAGGTTTCCTCCACATGTTCGACTCAGGAAGTTTTTCCATTCGTTCACACCGAAAGTCCGCTGTCGCCGCCCTGCCGCCGCGCTTCGCCGCTCTGACGTAGACCGGATGCCTTTCTTGTATTTAAAGGGGCCGCAAAGCAATCAAGCTTGTTGATCTTATGGAGACTGACCAAGATGTGGAAGAAAACAAGAAATTGATTGATAGAAAGAACTGTACTGTAGAAATAAACTAATTACAAGGCATTTATATGTTGTGGCTTCTGTTCATTGTGAATTGCTAGTCTAATTTAATATTTCTTATTATATTATATTTCATATTATATTTAAACACCAACAATTTCAGACACCTTTGTCCACGCATCATTTTTAAAAAGCTTTTATTAATGTCCCTGTACACAAACAGGGACACGTCATAAACGACCGGGAAACCCCTCTACCGCAATAATTAACGTCTCCTCTATTTTGCTTGGGAACTGATGTCGCCGGAACAAAAGTTTACAGGACTGCGTTCCGCGGAATCCGCTCGAGCGGAGGAATTCTACTTTTTTATTGGTCGCCGCTCAACCGCGTCATAGCTGATTACCATAAAGTTGAGCTGATTTCAACTCCCTTCGCCGCTCTCACCGCTCTCGCCGACCCTCCCTTCGCCGCCGGCTCCCATTGAAAATGAATGACTTCCGGCCATTTTGACGCTCTCGCCGCGTTCGGTGTGAACGCAGGGTCAGGCTTGCTCATCAGGGTTTTTGGAAAAAAAATGTATTGCGCATCATTATTTGTATAAGGCTGCTTTGCAAGAATGCCAATTATTATTGCCTAGCACTATACAAATAAAAACTGGATTGAATTGAATAGGATGTACTATAGTACAGTACTGTGGTACCTCGGCATGTAAACGCCCCGCCTTGTGAATTTTCGCCTTAAGACCTAAAATTTTCGCAAGGAATTTCCCTCGGCTTTTGCAGCATGCAACGGACAAACTGAGCCGAACTGAACGCAGACTTGAGAAGTGTTAAGCTGATCGAAACTTGTTTGCTTCTGTAGAAAGTCAAGCGAAGTGAGTTTACATGTTTTTTGTGGGTTTTTTTTTTTGTTTTTTTGTACTGTATCTGTATTTTGTGTAAGATTTAGTGAAGACATAGCAACACGGGCCTTAAGAACGTCATCAAGGACGGTAGAAAGACGGAGCCACTTTCAGTTTGGTTTTTAAATCAGCCGGTGCCGAGAGGAATCATAAATTAAGGTTAAGTGAGACTTGATGTCTATTTATTTCAGATTTTATTTAATTTATAAGTCTTTTCTAAAAAATAAATATAGTTTTTATATGCAAAAATAGGATTATAGTGTTGGAAATTTGTAATATTAGTATATTTTTGGTCTCTGGAACGGATTATCCGCACTTATATTATTTCCCATGGGAAATGTGTCTCGCAATATGAATTTTTCAACATAAGAAATCGCCTTCGGAACGGATTCAATTGGTATGTCGAGGTATAACTAAAGTATAGTATAGTACAGTGTAGTACATTATAGTATAGTACACTAAAGTATAGTACAGTATAGTAAAGTACAGTACAGTATATTACATTATAGTATAGTACAGTATAGTACATTATAGTATAGTACAGTAAAGTATAGTACAGTATAGTAAAGTATAGTACAGTATAGTACATTATAATATAGTACAGTATAGTAATGTACAGTATAGTACAGTAAAGTATAGTACAGTATAGTATAGTACAGTATAGTACAGCACAGATGTGATGTTAGTGTGGTTGCAATATTTAAATTGATTCACTGATTTATTTCTTTAAACAAAAACATTTATTTCTATTATTAAGTTTCTTTTAATTTAAAGATAGAAATGAGCATGTACACTGTACATATGCACCACGCATTCATCTCAGCAATGATTCTTTTTTACCAACTCTAATTATGAAGTGTAATTATTAACACCGTTGCTGCGTCTTTCAAACTTTGGTGTGGAAATCAGCAGACGACTGAATAGATCAGCGTCCCGCTTTTAGGTTACGCACGCAGATAACCCTCTTTCATCTTGCTGAGATGAAACAGTATGATTTTACTTTTATCTATCCACAATTGAATACTATTTTCTACAACGCTCTGCAGTGAACCAGTTAAAGGTAGAAACGAGCTCCAGTTTTGCCAGCGGCATCCATTATACGCTACAGTAAGTACAAGGATCACTTCCTGTTTTGATTAAAAGTGGATGTGTCTCTTTCAGAATTTTCACTATGAAAAAAAAGAAGGAAAAAAAAAAAAGAAATCAAATCTTTCTTACAGTACCACATTCATATTGCTTACTCTTAAAGAGGGTTCTGTTTCCGTTTGTAATGCTTTGCATCTCCATAAAGCCTATATCTATTTTTCATACTCCACTTTACAGAATCGTCTTTAGAGGGAAACTCGGCACAATTATCCTAAGCACTTGCATTTGCCGCCTCTTATCTCTGTTTCTGCTGGAGATTTGAAACCCCACCATAATAGGTGAAACTGGGTCAAGGCCCGTGCTCAACCAGTCCCACAAACATGCCAACAAGAGAGCCGTGTTCAACATTAAGCTCTCCGTTTGATGTTCTCAGAAACCAAGCGCCGGAGCCTGGAGCCTCCGTGACTAGTAATAAGGGGCCGCAGTTCTTTTCTTTCTCTCTCTCTCTCTCATGCGGGACCAGTGATCAAAGAATGGAGGTGTTCTGGAAGGTGGTCGAAATGATTTGCTGTTGTTCACGGCAGCTTAGTATTGCACTGATTACACTGTGGCAGGAGTGCATCGAGGACTTTCCTCCTTTCTTCAACGCGCCTTTTAAATAGTGAATAATCAAACGCTTCACGGGAAGCTTCAGTGCGACATGAAATATCTCTTCTTCTTGCTTAAGGATGGGAGGAAGAAGGGTTTTCATTTGATTTAGCAACCCCCTTCTCATGCTCGTCTTAAGAGAAGTAGTGGCCGTCAGGTCTGACGGCTCTAACAGTGCCCTGCCGGCGGATCAACACAGTTAGCACCCACCGGTCTCCGCAGCTAAGCTTCCGGCCCTGAATCCAGAGCAGCCCTTCCAATATCCAGTAGGTGTGAAATTATCCTTCACCCTTTTGGGATACCAACTCGGGCTACCGCTTTAGCCTCTTCATGAATAATTATGCCCTGTTCTGTGGACTTAGCCGGGTCTTAAGAGCTTACGTCTCAAAAAGTGCTACAACAGGGCAGCAGATCGCTGCCAAGAACCCTGATAAAGAGCAGGCGGAACCCTTCTGAGATGTATTGATTGACATTTCTAACATGGCTACTGATCAGGACTCGCTTCATTAGTGAGATAAAAAAAATAAAAATAAATAAATAAATAAATAAATAAATAGAAGTACCGGGCTCAGAGTAAAGAGCACTGAGGTTAGTAGTTCTGACTAGGAATAAGTCAACGAAATTAGGTCTTCATCATTTCGCTGAGACGCGCTGGAGACCTGACTCAATCAACGTCAGTGAACATTCTAACAGAAGAGTGTTGATCTTATTGCGGGCAGATCACGGTCAAGTTTAAATCCTGAAGATGCAACAGCCATCAATTTCTGGGAGGCAAAAATGATATGTCCTGTCAATCAGAGTGACACCAGCCAATCATGATGTGTTGATGAGCACATGGATGCAGAAGGAGGCAGTTTTTTGTAACGACTCAGTGGCAGGCCTCAAATGGAAACGAGTTGGAAAATATCAGTAGAATACAATCCTTGTTTCATTATTTTGTACACATGCACATTTAATTCTTATAATAAAATCGCATTTGGATTATTAGGGAACATGGGAACGTGCATGACCTGTTGTTGAGTTTTGAATCCCAGTGATCTACAGCACACCCAGATGTGTTCAGAAGCCAAATAAAGCTTTATTTGTTAAATCGATCAAACCATTCTGTCAGGTAATGATTTAAGAGATTTCTGATTTCTACAATACTGACACTACAGTACCTCTACCTTCATCTTAAGCATCCTTGGGCCAGAAATATACTTGTTGTTAATTCATGCGTTCGAGTAGGCAACCGGCAGCGTCTCGAGCACACGATGGTACCTCATGGGAAATTAAATCAATACATTTTTAAAGCATTTTAAAAAGGAAAATTAATTTCTTGATTTGGCATACGAAGCCTTTTCTGCATACGAGCGAACGGACTGAGCTGAACCGAACGGCAGCTAAGATGAGCGTACGTCCTGGAGCCGTTCGAAACTTGCTTGCGTCAGTGCAAAAGCCGAGCGAAGTGAGTTTACGTTTATTCATTTATTTATTTATTTTTTTGGGGGGGGTTCTGTGGAAGACATAGCACCGTGCGTCCCAAGAATGTTAGCAAGGATGGCACCAAGAAGAAAAAGGGGGCCGCTTTCAGTTTGGAATCTTAAATTAAGTTAAGGTTAAGTGAGGTTTAATGTCGATTTATTTATTTCATATTTTATTTAATTTAGTTGTGTTTACATGCAAACAATATGATTACAGTGTTGGAAACTGGTCGCATTGATAATATTTTTTGGGTGGCTGGAACGAATTATCTGCATTTACATTATTTCCGATGGGAAAATGTGTCTCGCAATACGGAATTTCGCGTTAATAACTCGCCTCCGGGATGGATTAAATTCTAATCCGATGTACCGCTGTATTTCCCGAGGTACCACTTACTGTACCTACTGTATATACTATGCGCGTTACTGAGGGATTCCAGTAGGGGGCGCACTGCGAAATAAAAATGTAATCAGACGGTTTCTATAAAGTAAACACACATGGTCACAATCCAGGGGCCAAGTTCATGAGTGATGCTAAGATCAGGGCAGAAAAAAATCACAAGATATCCCTCTCATCTGTTTTTATAAGTACTACATAAGATAGTCATCTTTTTTGACAAGCATATGTCATTTGTCGATGTGCAACGGTATTATCGGACCTGATCGCAGAAATACTACTGAAATCTCTTCCACTTGTGACGTGCCTGCTGACACCGCCTCCACCACCCTTTGCATGCATGCTGCATTTTGCAGGTACTCAAGGGCGCGTCACGTTAACGCAGGGAGGTGAGAGGCAGCCGTCATGCGTGCGTGTGAGTGTAGCAGTAAGATTTTCGCCCTGAGGCCAAAGCAAATGCCATGTCTGATGGTGCATCTGAATTCGCAATGTGTAGCAATTATGCATTTGTAATAAGCAACCGTGTGGAAGTGGAAGTGGAAGTGCTGCCGAAGAGGGACGAGAGAGATGTCAGCTCTCCTCCATCACCACCAACACCTTGTTTTATACTGTAATGTTAACATCTGATAGCTGTTTTTAGTCTGATCATAGCATGCGTTCTGTATCCGTTTCCTGTGAATCGGCTCACCTTGACTTAACTGAACCCCTGGTAGAGCCATCAATAAACAACAGAGCAGGGATTAACAGCGGGTAAACTCGAAAGTCGAAAGGCTATGGAGTATGACAGCAGCGTGAAAGCAGAGACAGAGGAAAGGTAAAGCTCTGCAGGTGGAGTCGAGTATACATGATGTAGCTGCTGACAGAAGAGACCGGCTTTTGGAGAGGAAGAAATCCAGGCCATTAATATGAAGCAGTGTCGTGGGGCATAAATCTTTTGAGAGAGAGAGAGAGAGAGATTCAGTTCTACAGTTTGCTCTGCATTGTGTTTCCCGCCCTATAGCCAGTTGCCGTCACACAGTCAGCCGGTCTACGTACGTACAGTACCCCAAGGCCCCCGTCTTAATTCCCTCTTGCTATTTTTCTGACTACTTACTATCTGTTCAATGCTACCTACAAAAAACAATGTGCAAAAAAGAAAGAAAGAACCAACACAAAGGATTGCACAGCCATAAGCCATGCAAATAAAGGGTCTTACAAAAAAAAAAAAAAAAAAAAAACCTCAAGCTGAGCTAAAAAGAGATGACAGACAGGGGGGAAAAAAAAAAACAGACAGAAGTAACTGTAATTCTAAACGTGCGAGCCATGAATGACAATGACTTATATAAGACTGCAGCCCACAATGATGGGTACGTGTAGAAAATATTTTATTAACGAACGAAACGAACGAAACTGCTGCAGATATTATCGCTGCTGGTAATACAGTATACATGAGATCAGACTTCGGGCTCCGTCATCGTGGCTCACTCTGAAAGTTCTAAGCTAAAATATAAAAAAAAATTTCAGAACTCTTTACCATACTTCTGTCTTTCATTATTTCTTTTTTTTTTTTTTTTTACACTGAGTGGCCTATAAGCCACCTACTGTATATATTAAGTCATTTCAACATGTAAATTTTTTTGCATAATTTCCCCTTCTATTGTAATAAATCTTTTACTTCCCCCCCCCCCCCCCCCTCATTTAGTCGTGTCCAATTCCTCCCCGTCACTAGGGGGCGCTCCCACATTAAGGCTACTACTACCACTCAGCCGGGAGGGCCGAAGACTATCACGTGTTTTCCTCCGAACCACGTGACGCCAGTCGACCGCATCATTTCGAACTGCTCGCTCGCGCACCATCGGGGGCGGAGTAACACACTCAGAGGACAGCGCTATCCGCTCCTTTCGCTTGCGTGAGCTCACAGACGCCCCTGATTGGTTGTAAAGCCGGGATTAATCTGGGAGCACTAAGTACCTCTCGTCCCTCCCGTCTGAGAGAGCTCGGCCAATCAGCTCTCTCTAGACCCGGGTATCGAACTAGCGATCTCCGGATGCTAGGGCGAGCGCTCTAACACCACTGCGCCACACGGTGGCGAACACTCTTGTAATGGAAAGCCACGGATCTAAAACGACATTTTAGATTTGATAGAACATACAGTATACTGTTTCTTTGGCATACAGACAGTGAGAGTTTGCAGATTATCTTTACCTTGACATTTTCCAGAAGGTCCTGGACAAAGCAGGTGAAGAAAGACGATGCATCGGCAAAATGCCTTAAAGTCCTTCTTTACTCGGTCACTACAGTAGCATTAATGAGGTCAGACCTCTTCATCTTCTTCGTCGTCTTTCGGCTGTTCCCTTTCAGGGGTCGTCACAGCGAATCATCTGCCTCCATCTAACTCTATCCTCCACATCGTCTTCCCTCTCACCAACCAACTCCATGTCCTCTCTCACCGCATCCACAAATCTCCTCTTTGGTCTTCCTCCAGACTTCCAACCTCAGCATCCTTCTGCCAATATATTAATAATCTCTCCTCTGAAGATGTCCAAACCACCTCAATTTGGCCTCTCTGCCTTTTCTCCAAAACATCTCACATGGGTTGTCCCTCTGATGGGATTCATCCTATCCATCCTCGTACTGAGGTCGGACATTGACCTCAATTAAGGAGTCATGGAGCACAGTCAGCATCTAGTTCATTCAACAAGTTCTTCCGCAGCACTGTGTCATTAAGGACCTCACCTTAGACACGCAACTGTGTATGCAACAGCTTACGAAGACACTGTATTATTCATAATAATTGTGTGTCAAAAAACGCTTGGTGAAGGTATGTGTGTAATATTCAGGTGATACATACACTATATGACCAGAAGTATGTTATTGTCCATCCATCCATCCATTCATCTAGAACCTCTGTAGTTCAGCTAGGCACAGTGGAGGCCAATGGTGACCATTGTATTTATTCCCATTTTAATGACCATGTCAGGACCTCCAGTCAACATTCATGCGCATTCACACACCACGGGAACGCCAATTAGCCTAACCTGCATGTCTTCGGACTGTAGGAAACCCAGCAAGCACATGCAGAACATGCAAACTCCATGCACACAGGCGCCCGAGATGAGAATCGAACCCCGATACCGGAGGTGCAAGGCCACAGTGCTAACCGCTAAGCTGCCGTGCCACCAGTGTAAATCTCTAGCATATTTTCAATTTATTCATGAGGGTGAGTCAAAAACGATCTGCACTCCGGTTATATTAAAACCTCTGTCAGCCATTCTGTCTCATCAGCGCTTTCCGTTCATGGCCACCGTCTCCCTAGTCACTGCTGTGCAGGTGTGAATGTGTTACATCAGTTTATTTGTAACACACTGCCTGGTGAGCAAAAATAGATGCCACACTTTTGATTTGCACAGAAGAAGAGCAGCGTGCAGTGATTCATGATTTTTTTCTTTTTTGTGGTCCGAGGGTGTACCTAGTGCTGTTATTTATCAAGACTTTAAAAAAAAAAAAGTATGCATGTTTGTTTATCGTGAAGAAGTGTGTATGAATAGATAGAGAAGTTCAAGGGAGGTCAGACAAGCGCTCGACGTCAACCCGTCCACGTCCAATGAGAGGCGTGCACATACTTTTGCTCACGCTGTCGACAATCTGCAAAAACTTTCTGCAAAAACACGTTCGGAGGTGTTAAAGCGTCCTTCCTATAGTCCTGATCTCGCTTCATCAGACTTTCACTTGCTTGATGCCCGAAAGGACGAAGATTCGCTTCTGATGCAGAAGCGAAGACAGCGGCGCATTAGTGGCTCGCAGCTCAGCCTAAAACATTTTTAATATAGGGATACGAAAGCTTCTGTTGATAATAAACGCCGTTTGCGGAACTGTTGTATAAAAGCAATGTCATGTCAAGGTCATTCAGTTGTATTGGAGACTCAGGCTGAGACCTCATGCCTATGTCCACATCACAGCTATGCTGATTTTTTTTTTTTAGCACAACCGTGCTCTCTCTCTCTCTCTCTCTCTCTCTCTCGTGTGATATTGCTTAATTATACATTATGTTAGTGTTACATGCAACAAATAATGGAATTAATGGGCTCTAATATCTACAGTAGTTTGCAGTAAACTACTGTAAGGAACATTACAACAGTAGTAAGGTTCACAGTGTCCGTAATTAAATACATAAATAAGACATTGTAAAAAGAAACAATTGTACAAAAAAAAACGACCAAACACATTTGGGAACAAACACATTTCCGCAATCATGAATTATTTCTCATCTTGCACTAAAAACCGGGGCCCGTATTCACAAAGCCTAAAAGTCGCTCCTAGTGATGAAATTCTAAGAAAATTCTTAGGATTATGACATTTTCTTAGAATTTCCCCTTAAATTTAGGACTAAATCTTAGTAAAGATAAAAAATGATTCACGAAACATTTTAGCCCTAGAAACAGCTCCTAAGATCAACATTGTTAAGAGTAGATAGGAGGACTTTTAAGAGGCTTAAGAATTCTCTAGCAGAGGGCAGAAGAAATATTCCCCAAACACTGAATGTAAAGCTAAAAGTAAACGCTGCTCTTCTGTCCAATTTTTTATTCTTCTTCTTTTTTTTCTTTTTTTTTACTTCCTTTCATTTCTCTTGGATTGTTGGCTACATATCATCCAAAGTGCAACTTAAACAGACTGTCCTGTGATCATGGAAATTAGTAAAAATCTGAGCCATTTTGCTCCCATCAATCTGAAATGGATCAAAGTAATCAAATCAGTTCAGTAAATAAATGTAAGAACGTAAATACAGTACCTACTGTGTGGAAATCGGTTGCTTCAAAAGTAGACACATTTTCAACATTTGGTTGTTTTAATGAACTTTAAGATATTTAGCCTATAACAGAACATTTGCATCATTTTTCATAATTATACAATTTATTTATATACAAACATTATGATTTCACTGTCTGTTCTATTATCATATATTCTGTTTTCACAAATAGCGCATTTTAAGGCCTTTACAGAGGTCAGAGATTTTTTTAAAATTTTTTTTTTATCAATCAATCACAGTCCTTGAATTGCTGCATCATCCCTAGCAACAGCATCGACCACACCCCCTCACTAAGATAAAAGTTTCTGTACTTTCCTTACTCAGTGTTGCTCTGAGAAAGTTACCTAAATCACTTTTAGTCTAGGACTCCCAGCTAGGACTTTTCAGGCTAAGATAGGAGCTCTCTGAGAGAATTCTAAGATGCCTCGTGAATACGGGCCCTGGTTATTATTCTAAAATATTCTTTTTACATCTAAATTTAAATTTACAGATCCATTTTATATTCTTTCAGTGGATTTTATTTTAAAAAGTAATAAAAAAAAAAAATTCCCCAACCTCCAACGTTGTTTCCCCAATCGATGCTTTATTTAGAACGGCGTAAGACTGGCTCTGTTGAATGATGCGTACTGTATCGCCGCGCCCACCGCGATGGGAAAAAGCGATATATTCGTCGCAAAAATAAATAAATAAATAAATAAATAAATAAATAAAATAAAATAAAATAAAATAAATAAAAACGCTAAATGCTGTGATGAAATCTGGCTCATAACCTCCCTTCTACTCAACATTTTGATTTTAATTCATGATGCAGATTTAACTTCAGGCAAATACAGAAGGACTTGTTTCATTAAATTCCGTCCAGCCAGTTTTATGTGACGTCATTGACGAAATCTGGCTGGACAGACGTACAGACATGTGGACAAACACAAAGACAAATTATTTAAACTTTTAAAATGGTTTTGCACTAGACCAGTCACCATTAAACGCCTAACACGGATCACATGTTGGATGAAGCGACGATGAGAAATGTCTTTGACTGAGCTTTGATGAGCAAAACGTAAGAAATAATACTTCCTCTCTCATCTCAACATAGGCCTTATATGATGGGGGGGGGTGAGAGGGGGATACGGGAATCGCACCCTGCTAAGGCAAAGTCAGGCAACCCTAGTCATTACGCAGACTGCCTACCAAGTGAAGCATTGTTCATTTGTCTCTTTGTTCCAAATTCTCAACATTATGTCTCGTGCCCCAGCTGTGCACTTTATAAAACACATCAGCATTACCTACTGAATAGTCAATTTACTGACCCTGAGCATGCAAACACAATGCAGCACTGACTCACACTACCATTTCAATGAAGGAAAGAAAAGAAAAGAAAAAAAAACATTGATTAAAGTAGTCCCTGCTTCTAGTGGTATGGATACAAAAGTGCTATAATAATTATACAGTCATAGCGATTTGCTTTGCTACTAGTGCAAGGCATGGAGGACGGAGATCTGGATCACAGTATAGTTTACAGTTAACATTGTGATTTTTATTTATTTATTTATTTTGTGTGTGTGTTTATGGTTATGTTCTCGGTTTACACTGTTGTGATGTGTTGTGTTCACTTGTATAGTCTTACGTACGGTTCGGTAGCGTTTTTTTTTTCCCCAGAAGCCAAGGGAAGCCGGGCTTCCTCAGTTTTTTTTAGACTGCAATTGTCATTTTAATAATAATAATAATAATAATAATAATAATAATAATAATTAATAACATTTTAAAAAGCGTAACAGTTTATTTTGGTAATAGACTCCTTTGTGGTGTTGCTGACTGCCATCTTTTCTCTGGTCTTCGCTAAGTATTTTACAGTAAGTGAAACAGCGCCCCCGCAATGATATGTGGTGAAACACGGTAATACAGTTTTTCTTGTCATGTCCGAAAGGAAGCCAGGCTGACTTGACACCCTCTACTAAAAAAAAAAAAAAAATTGGAAGATTAACCAATAATCAGATGAGGCTATCTTCATGGCACTGGCATGGTGTGATTTGCCGGAACCGTAACAAAGGGAGTTACTAAACCGGACAGGAAAAGCCCTAAGAGGGATTCAGCTTTTTTTTCTGAAGGGAAATGATTTTAAAATGTTAAGATGCTGTTTTGATGGCCATGACTCGTTGACTCTCGTTGTGCCATGCTCGCCTGGCTTATCTGCATGTGATAATTTACTCGTTTTATTTGCAACCGTTTACACACACAGACAATAAGAAGTACGGAAAGAATTTGTCAGGTTCATATAACAGGGTTTAGAAGTCACGCGTTTAATACATGTAGCCTACTGAATATTTTAACGGGGAATGTAAATTATGTTAACATTTCCTGATTGAATTTTTAATGGACGCTTTCTTTTATTCAGTGTCTGGTTATGCATTTGGGAGAGGAGGTGCATAAATTAAAAGCATCAGCTGGAGTGTGTGCATGCGCATTCACAGATGTGTAGTGGAGAGTTCAGGATGACAGGCATCTGCATAATGTTGTTGGTCTTACGGCTGCACCCGTCGGGAGGTCGCCAATATGGACAATCCAGCCCGCATCGCAACTTGGCACAGGTTTTACACCGGATGCCCTTCCAGACGCCACCATCCCATTTTACCCAGGCTTGGGACCGGCAATGCAACCACATGGCTGGGGTTTGGGCATCGGGCGGGAGTCGAACCTGGCAGGTGAGAAACCTACCCCTGTGTCTCCAATGCCTTTAGACAGCTGCATCATGTAGTTTTGTGAATTACAGCATTACAGCAGCAATGTATGATGTACAACACACTCACAAAATTAAAAAGTTGGCTTCCCCACACCAAGGTTTCAGATAACCATACAACCATGGCTGATTCTTCTACTTGCAGCTAGCATTCAATGCATACTTGATCATAAGTACGTATTGGTCTGGAACGTCCCATTTCCTATTATATGACATTCATACATGCAGTAAAAAAAATAAATAAATAAAAAAAAAAGGTGCTCTTTTTTTTTTTTTTTCCTTTGCAGTTAGCATAGCCGTCTCTCACCTCCAAGGGTGGGGGTTTGAACCATATACTCAGGTTTCCCGCCCAGTCCAAACCCATACGTTGTAGGCTGATTGGTCTTACTAACCTCCCCTTTATAGAGTTCAATTTTAGGTTGGGGGTCATCACCGGTGACTGCTGGGGTGCGGCCATTTATCACATTAGCCTACCATCAAGGTTTAAACACAATATACTAGGCACTTTATTAAAGAATTGACCGTTTATAATGTGAAATGTGGGTAACATTTTATATGAAGTGTACCTAGAGGGGTTCTTGGTGAACACCTTCATAAGAGCTGCATAAATATTTTATGAATGAATGCTGGAAACGGTACGAGTTGATATTTAAAGATTTAACGGCAACTTACTGTACATGGAAGGGAGAACAACAAATATCAATGATCATGAAGAGGTGACTGATTGAGATGCTGGCTTACTGTATCTGGTTTACCGTCATTTACATTAACAATCATGGCATTTGGTCATCAGGACCATCGGTCTAAAACAGTCTATTTTAACCCAAATACTTAAGGAAAAATGGGTTGGTACTGTAACTCAGCTGTTTGGACATCTAGAGGAAGTTTATTTCACCATCGAGATTCCAGAACAGAAAGGAGTCTTGATGCATGCCTTCCTTGTACCCAGAGAGATGGTAGGAGCAGTCAAGCAGTGCTAGAGGATCAGAGAAAGCATGATGCAGTGCGGGATGTGATCAGCGCTTTGAGACAAGAGGCCTGTTTTTATCCTATCCATTTATTGCATGTTGTTATATTTTTCTTCTTCTTTTTCTTCTTTCTTCTTTAGACTAAAAATACATTCATGCCACTCTGAAAAAGGTTGTAGGTGGTACACTTGGTGCTTTCGTAGGAATGTTGTAATGGAAGTGAGGGTTCAGTTTAATTAGAAGATAACCGATGGCTGATGTTCTCTCTACCGGAATTCTCTTCTGCAATAGTTTGTTCAGTACTCCTGGACGTGATATACTGTAAAGGAATTCAGATTGTGGACATACTCCTCTCCTTTGCGATGATGTCATAACGGCACAAGGGCAACATTTCGCCAACTACTGTATAACCTGACTGCTTACATACTACTGCAGGAATATCAGCCATATCAACCCGATCAAACCCAGGCATCTTACTCGTCATGATTTTTATAATAGATCAACTGTATATAAGACTTAAAAATTTTAAATCAGCACTTTTATGGCTACAATCATATTTCCTGCCTCTAAGTGACTCAATTCTGTTTGTTTTGTTTTTTTTTCCTCTAATGTGACACAAATCTAACTTTTACTTTTTTTTTTTCTTTTTTTTTTTATAGGGCTGTATGAACGCACACATCAGATGATGTGAGTCACTTTCGCATGTTGTCGCAAATCAGAAATATATCTGATGCATGGTCATGTGACTTGAATGAGATCGGGTGTAAAAATCGTATCCATTGTTTGTAATAAATGAGGCGGGTCAGACAGAAGTTACTTGAATGTGAACCGTCATGACATGCAAATCCAATCTGATTTTAATAAAAAAAAAATTTAAAAATCGGACCAAAGTGGCTCGTAATGTAAATGTCATATTGATGAACTATATTTATTAATTTACAAAATGATGTTATAGCCAAAAAAAAAAAAAAAAAAAAAAAATATATATATATATATATATATATATATATATATATATATATATGAATGAATATATTCAAAAAAAAATGAAAAAAAAAATATATATATATATATATATATATTTTTTTTTTTTTCATTTTTTTTTGAATATAACATCATTTTGCAAATTATAAATATATAAAAATTATATTTTTATATATATAACAAAAAACTAATAGTATAATAATAATTATTTATTATTATTTATGACGTGAACCGTCATGACATGCAAATCCAATCTGATTTTAATAAAAATAAAAATAAAAAATCGGACCAAAGTGGCTCGTAATGTAAATGTCATATTGATAAACTATATTTATTAATTTGCAAAATGATGTTATAGCCAAAAAAAAAAAATTATATATATATATATATATATATATATATATATCTTTATTTTTGGCTATAACATCATTTAGCAAATTATAAATATATATATATTAAAAAAAAAAATATATATATATATATATATATATATATTATATATATAAAAAACAAAAATATATAATAATAATTATTTTTTTATTTATTTTATTTATTTATTTTTGCCAGAATTTAGCTGAAGCCATCTCTAACGCATTCCCCAGATGGCCACACAAAACTTAACACTTCCCATAACATCACCGAGATGGAGAGAAAATTATGAGACAGAGAAAAAGCGTGGGCGGAGAGAGAGGGAGAGTCAGAGAGACAAAAAGTGAGGAGACAGAGAGACAGTTAAAAGAAGAAATCAAGACAGGGAGAGTCACAGTGCAGTGTGTGTGGGGGATTAAAAATAAAATATATAGAGAAAAAGCAAAGACGGCAGAGACAGAGAGCCTTTATATCTGTGTGTGTGTGTGTGTGTGTGTGTGTGTGTGTGTGTGTGTGTGTGTGTGTGTGTGTGTGTGTGTGTGTGTGTGTGTGTGTGGTGTGTGTGGTGTGTGTGTGTGTGTGTGTGTGTGTGTGTGTGTGTGTGTGTGTGTGTGTGTGTGTGTGTGTGTGTGTGAGGAAAAAAGACAGGGAGAGAGAGAGAGAGAGAGAATTATTTATGGAGCCTGTAGTTTGTGAAGTTTTCTGTTCTAGGTGTGCGTTCTGATGAAATGCGTGTTCCGTGAGGAATAACTTGCTGACGCATCACCATGTGCAATCTCAATGAGCTAGCGCTTGCAGGGAGAACCTCAAACACCGAACATGGAAGCACCTTAAAAATAGCTTGTCGCACATTTGGCCTACATGCCCTAGACCAAGGTCTCTAGTCTGATGGAAAATGTACACTCAACACAAATGATGATTTATTCTCCAGGTCCACTGAGAAATCTGATTACAAAGAAGAATGATGACTGCAAAGATTAGGTAAATGTTGTTACTAAGGTGTGTGTGTGTGTGTGTGTGTGTGTGTGTTCAGCAGAAGCAGCAGAACGCTTATGCATTTCTACATAATTCGCACATTTGCAAATTAGGATGGAGTTAAGGATGCAGAGGTACAGTATGTGACAGATCCGGAAAAGACTAGATCACTCAATAGTGGTGCAAAAACTACGGAAACTGCCTTCTGGGGCACGGCTCATACTGCTCCATTGTAGTGGTGAGTCGTTCATGAATGATTCGTTCTTTTTGAACAAATCTTTACCATGGCTCAGAAGAACGAGTAGTCTCAGAGAGTGATTCGTTCGCAGGAGTCGTTCATTTTTTTTTTTTTTTTGCCACGTGACTCCCATAGACGCTATGCAGTGCAATAGATTCAATTCAGTTTATTCAATTTATATTTATATAGCGCTTTCAACAATTGACACTGTCGCAAAGCAGTTCAAAAGATGAACGGCTCAGACTAGAAGATATGAGAGGTGAGCTGCTCATTCTGTTTATCATAATATGTCCTTAGCTGCATTGTAATATTTTTATTATTGGAACAAAAGGCAAAATTTGTGTATGTAGATGTGTTGGGGGTCTGTTTACTATTGAAATTGTAACATTTCGTTTCATTTCTGAACAAAAGAACGAAATGACTCAAAAAAAAGACTCGTTCATGTTGATGAACGAGATTCAGAGAACCGATTCACTGAAATGATTCAAACTTCGCATCACTACTCTATTGCTCTTCGTTTTTGCTGAAGAGGGAGAGCGGTTAATGACGTGAATGGTTTGTGCATTTTAAAATTAAATCGAATCAATTTGAGCTATATTCCTGGCTTTATATCTAATAAAATCTAATAATTTGCTGTAAGCAAAGAAGAACTTATACAATCAATGTAGGCAGTTTGATGGACAGCACCATTTCTACTGTAAGATACTTTGGTAAAAAGAAAGGAAGTGAATACAACATTGCTCGGAAACTGCTGAGGTCCAGGGACTCCACTGAAAACGAGAGCCAAAAACTCGCCAAAAATCAACCTTGGGAAGCCTGGAGAACTACAGAGTGGGTGAAAAGTGACCACTAGGCATTAAAAATTGGTAATAAATAATACTGTATTTATTTGTCCGAGTGGCGCGGTGGTAAAGCGCTCGCACTGTCATCCGGAGATCACAGGTTCGATTCCCGGGTGAGGCTGTAACCTCTCGCGGCCGGAGGTCTAGAGAGAGCTGATTGGCCGAGCTCTCTCAGAGGGGAGGGATGAGAGGTACTCAGTGCTCCCACATTCATCGCGGCTCTACAGCCAATCAGGAACGTCTGTGAGCTCGCGCGAGCGGATAGCGCCGTCCTCCGAGTGCGTTACTCCGCCCCCAACGGTGCGCGATTGAGCAGTTCGAAAAGATGCGGTCGGCTGGCGTCACGTGGTTCGGAGGAAACACGTCATAGTCGAGGTAATGTGGGAGCGCCCCCTAGTGACGGGGAGGAAATGGACACGACTAAATTAGGGAGAAAATCCGGGATTTAAAAAAAAAAATAATAATAATTTTATGACGTCTCGTGGCCTACTGTACCTGCAGTACCCCTATAACTTACGGCCACTCTTTGGGAAACCCAAAGCTCAACTCAAGCAACAACTCAAGTGTGATAGCTGCATGAAATTTAAATGAGTTTTGTAGCTACAGTACGTCATTAATCTCATCTGTCCTACCAACATGTAAACCGCTCCTAGTAGTTTCACTGAACATTAAGAATAGTCTATTATTATAAAATCTCATTTAAGCACAGTATGCCCATTCCCATCATGCTTCTTACTCTCATTGTAATGAGAAAGAATCTAAGAAGAGAAGAGCGTACATCTTCATAAAGCTGCTAGATCACTATCAATACACACTGATAAACAGAGCCTGAGGAATCGAATCTGCACTTTCACAAGAAGTGTGGTCGATGTTTTGTTTTTTGTTTTTTTTTTGGCCCTTGTCTATAAATTAAGCTTCTCCTTGCTTGCTGACTGAACAGAAAATCTCAGGCTTGGCTATCCTTAATGCCTTAATAGATAACCACTCACACAGTCTCGCACAGTATTTACATGCACACACACACACACACACACACCCTCTCTCATGTGTGGAAAGGACTATCTTCTTCCACGTCTTCTTGGAGAGCAAAAAAAAAAAAAAAAAAACAGACGGAAACGTCCCGTCATATCCCTCCTTCATTTCGGTGCATGCGGATGTGGAACATCCGAGCAGCTGAAACTATTTAGCTCGCATAAAACAATTACCCCCCGATATATAACAGTAACAGTCTCAAACAGGTGCTCAAACCACCATGAAAGTGCTCCACTAAAAGGCTCGATGATGGCAGGCTGCGAGAAGACAGCATTTTAATGGCGTCTGCGGCGTTCTGATATGAAAAGCCTGTCGGAGGGTAAGTGAACAGCACATGCCCTGTGGAGCGGAGCGCTGGCCTGCTAAACACCTCCCCGCCTTGCTCACCATTGTCCTCGCCGTTAGCTGGCGCTAACGCTGATTGTCCGCCCTGCTTGTGCTGATGTGCCATTTCCCAGCCGCCTGGCACTATTCCTGTGCTGACTCTGAAGGTGAGCCAGCTTTCTTGTGCCGGTGGAAGTGCAGTAACGTGCCGCTGAGCTTAAGTTACCGCGATTTCTTGGATTCGGACAGTCATGCATTAGCAGAGTCGCATTCAAAGCTTGGACGTAGCGAAATCAGAAAAAAACATCCAGGCATTCGATACTAAGGTTGATATTAGTTCAGCGAATGGCACACTAGCTAGCCAAAAATAAATAAATAAATAAATAAATAAATAAATCACGCGGATTTAAATAAAGAAAACGGTCAATATTGCGGTTATTGTTTCAGCTAACAAGAATTATTTGATCTCAAACTGAATTGCTTCTCAATCCTCCTTTCTGGAATATACAGTACAGTATATCTCGTGATCATAGAAAAAAAACGTCACCGTGTTTCAGAAGGGTCAAATTACTGGCCTGTGTCGAGCAAAGAAAGCATTTGTTGATGCTGAAATTGCTCGAACTGAGATAAGAAGCGTCCTACGGATCATGTAAACCGAAAAAAGATCGTGGTGGAGGTCCTTCACAGAAGAATTCGGCCAGAAACACGCACCTACGGCACGGTATAATGCATAGTGGCCACTGGAGGCGACATTACTGTACAGTGTGTGTCAAAAAATAAAGTCCGCTGACTACTCAGTAGTTAATCTGAAACGGTGTTTTTTTTTTTTTTCTTTTCTTTTCCTGATAGCACAGACCGATTCCAGGACAATATCATCAAGATTCATCAAGCTCAAATTGTGCAAGAGTGCCCTAGTTTTTGTCACCGGAATGGGCCACCACGGAATGCTGACGTTACCTCCACTGAAAGTCTTTGAGATGTGCTGAAGAAAACTCTCTCGTCATCAGTACAAGAAGCTTAATGCAACCCCGGATGGAAGATGTCGGGAGATTGCATAATGTTGTGGAAACCATGCCATGGCAGATGCATGCAGAAATCAAAGCTAAAGGTGGTGCAATAGAATTTTTAATTGTGCAACCTTTTATTAGCCAGGCTCTGCATTTTATCACTCAATCTTGCTCCAATTTGGTTGTCACTGGGACACCGCACTCAACTCAACTCAACTCAACTCAACTTCATGCCATAGTGCCGGTTTCCATCTGTGTCCAAAGGACCATTCGGTCCAACCCATATTTCCTGTTGAAAGTCCATTACGAGAAAGTAAAGGGAAAAAAGACATAAAGTCCGACAGACGAATTACGTAGTGGCTGTCAGACATCATCTGCCTGGGATCAGTGTCTTTAAATTGTCATCATAAATTGTGCAGAACACCAGAGGGGAGATGACTGAAAAGTTGCTAGTAAGTGCTGTCACCATGAGTGTATGCTGGCACGTCAAACGGTTTGCAAACATACTTTCTCTTTTTAACAGAACAGTCCCCACACATGTCAAAATGACAATTTTATAGCTTTCAAGCAAAACAAAACCATTAAATCAATGAGATTGCAGCCGACAAAAAGTTTTATTTTTTTTCTCCCCCTTTGTTTTTTTGTTTATGAGTCCCTTCAAGAGTACCACCCACTTTAAATGAAAGAGACGGCCACTATCAGATTCTGCCCGTCGTTGAGAGCTGTACTGAAAATCTAAACAACAATGTTGGAAAAGTTGGAAGTTTACTCTAAAGTTATCACTGATTTTTAACCACTCCACCGATTTCAGTTTAGCAAACTATAGTTTTGGCAAGCCGGTTAGGACATCTACTTTATGCATGAAATAATTTTCCCATGAGATAGATTATTGCACTTCGAATTTACAATATCACAATTAGTGGGTTCAACATACTGTACACCTACTGTAGTTAACTGGGCCTCGGAAACTCCAGAAAATAATGTCAAGGCTTAAGAAGTGTCTGACAGGTTAATTGACATCATCTGAGCCACTTTTTTGGAAAAATCCAAAGAGATCATTTGCACCAACAATACCAAGCAAGTATAAACATCACGACCACGGTTGTCTGGAGTACAAAGAGGAGCTTTACAAGCCGAGGAACATCATCCCAACCATAAAGCACGGGGGTGGCAGCATCATGTTGTGGGAGCATTTCGCTCCAGGAGGGACTGGTGCACAAAATATATGGCATTATGAGGAAAGAAGATCATGTGGATACTGTATATTGAAGCAACATCTCAAGACGTCTCAAGAATTGTTTTTTTTTTTTCTTCTTTTTTTAATTGCTTAAAAATCTGCCCAGGCTAGAGTTTGTTGCAGTTGCATTTCACTACTGTTGTACCACCATGTACTGTATGAGACAACTAAAATTCCTGAAGACAGGTCGCTCAAAAGAACTGACAAAGTCACGTGAGAGCAGTTCGGTGACGAGGAATAAGCTAAAATTCCAGCAACTTAAATTAGGTTATTAGTAAATTAAACAATTTAAAGGTAATATTACCAAATATGGACTAAGTGTAGCTAAAAGGTAGCTCGGTGCTTAAGGTGTCGGGCTACTGATCAGAAGGTTGCAGGTTCAAACCCCAGAACCACCAAGTTGCCAGTGTTAGACCCTTAAGCAAGATAAGGGCCTCAACTGCTTGGAAGCATAATGAGATATAATCAAATGTAAGTCAGTCTGGATAACGGTGTCTACCAAGCTGAAATTCTGAAAGTCTTCCCCTCTACTGTTATTAGGATATTTCATATTCTTCAAGTTAAGTACTCAGTCTATCTGACCTATGACAGAGAATTATGAGTTTAAATAAAGGCATTAGGCTAAAATGTATGCAAATGTCTGATTTCAACTCTGGGGTGAAACCAGTCCATCATACTGCACAGTAGGAAAAATGATCAAAATAAAAATTATACATTAAAAAAAAAAAAACATATTCATATATAAAACATATATAAATTAAACTGCGTACACTAAAAATGAGTAAATAAGGAAATTAAGTGGGGGGGGGGGGGGGGTAAATAACCCTGATGGGCATTCAAGTCAAACCAGAACTTGAAAACTGACTGATTTTAAAGAAGACATCAAGCATAATACGTACGCTGATGAGACAGCCGCAGTAATCTGAATATGCATCTGAATGGTGCAGACGCTTTTTAAAGCCAGCCCTACTGTACGTACGTCCATGAATGACTACCCTGACAAGGTTGGCTGTCGTTCCTCTGAACATTCAGTAAGTGGAACACCTGATCCTTATTTGTTTATTTATTTATTTATTTATTGAAATCGACAGATAAACTTGTCACCTTGTCTGTGTGAACTGAGTTAGTGCCACATCCTCCATACAGTCCTGACCTCATGCCTAGCCATTTCCAGATGTTTGGGATACTAAAGGAGTTCCTGGGAGGCCAGCGTTTCAGACAAGAACCAGACAGACTTATATAGAGAAATAAAGGGCATTTTACTTATCATATATTGTGTGTCTGTGTGAAGCCGGGGAGGTGGGTGTAAAGGCGAGTGTGTGTGTGTGTGTGTGTGTGTGTGTGTGTGTGTGTGTGTGTGTGTGTCAGTGTCAAAAAACTCGGCACTCATAAACCAAGACATGCTCGTTTTTCAAGTCAAAATGTATTAAAAATCTTTGCCCGTCTTGCGGAACACTCGTAAACCGAGTTACTCGCAATCCGAGGTTCCACTATATATATATGTGTGTGTTCTGAGAGTCCTGGTTTGACTTGAACACTCATCCTATATAAATACATATTGATTCTTTAATAGCTAACCTCCCTTAACAACCTAAAAATTAAGAAAAAACAGTATTTAGAGGACTTAAATAGGAATAGAAAAAAACATAAATACAACACCAATGCTGCCAAAAGAGCTCAGATTGAAATGATTATTTGAATGAATTACATACAAATTAATTTCCATGCAACTCTTCTAAAACATAAATTAATAATTTTATAAAGAAAGTGTGAGATAAGGTTCGTTAATAACGGCGTTTTCCTGCCAACGTCTCTGTCGAAAGCTTCATTTAGTACTGCGAGTTCACATCCTTATTAAACACCTTATCCATCCAAGACCCATCCATATCCATGGTTTTACTGACGGTATGTTAATTAAGTACTGATAAAAGGATTAAGCGCACTTCTCTCTCTCTCTACTGTATATATATATATATATATATATTATATATATATATATATATATACATATATCAAATACATCAAATAAAAGCATCCTAATCTCAGTGCTGGTAGCAGATGTGGGTCGTAATCGGCCAGCCCTGAGGAGACACCGCTCTTATCTCTCCAGACGCCGGTGTATGACACTGAAGCACATCTACTGTATATAATTAGCTACTTCTAGAACTTCAGAAATGAAAGGTCATCTGTACACATGAACTCCAGATAACACCAAATCCCAGGTTTTCATTCTCACGCACGCTTTCACATCTGTCTGGATGCGGCGTAACAGGATTTCTGTGAAGGTGTGTGTTTGGGTAATACTTGTTAAGCGTTTAAGCACTGTACATATACTCAAGGTTCCTTCCATTAGCAGGTCACCGGATCCACATCTCCGATTTTAAGACAGATTTTTTCACCCTTAATGCCCTTCCTCTATCCTTGTACAATCTTGTACACATGAAATTTCACCCATTCACTTATTTTATTTCATTTTATTTTAGATGGAGTAATAACATATGGCAGGAGCATATACTGTACTGTATAAATTATACATGTGGCCCCCAAATTGATTGACCCTTTACAACAGGAGACTTTACTCCTTTTAACTCCACATCATTCCTGCAGTATTTACTGGCACTTCATTTCACTGTATTACATCAGGAGGCCACAGTAAGTAGGAGATGAAAAAAATAAAAAAAATCCACTCACTCTTGCCTTCCTTGCTCCTTATTTATTCCTGAAGCCGAAAAACTCCATGGCTGCTTGACTGAATAGCTGTTCAACATGCTGACTACATGACAACCTTACAAGAGTTCAGATCAAAATGGCATAATGATGCAAAAGCATTAAAACGATTTTCTTTGATCGGGGCCGCATTATGATTTTGCGGGCTTTCGAATCTCATGCCTGTTAGTCGGATATGTTTTGCAGATTAACAGGGGTTACAACATTTAACATCTGCAATTAAATTAAACTGCATACACTAAAAAATAAGTAAATATGGAAATTAAAAGTGTGTGTGAGTCGGGGGGGGGGGGGGGGGTGTACACTAATAAATAACCCTGATGGGCATTCAAGTCAAACCAGGACTTGAAAACTGACTGATTTTAAAGAAGACATTAAGCATAATACGTACGCTGATGAGACAGCCGCAGATATGATAATCTGAATATGCATCTGAATGGTGCAGACGCTTTTTAAAGCCAGCCCTACTGTACGTACGTCCATGAATGACTACCCTGACAAGGTTGGCTGTCGCTCCTCTGAACATTCAGTAAGTGGAACACCTGATCCTTATTTATTTATTTATTTATTTATTTATTGCAATTGACAGATAAACTTGTCACCTTGTCTGTGTGAACTGTACACACATTGACCAAAATGGGAGTTATTGCCACATCCTCCATACAGTCCTGACCTCACACCTAGCCATTTCCTGGGAGGCCAGCGTTTCAGACAAGAACCAGACAGACTTATATAGAGAAATAAAGGGCATTTTACTTATCATATATTGTGTGTCTGTGTGAAGCCGGGGAGGTGGGTGTAAAGGCGAGTGTGTGTGTGTGTGTGTGTGTGTGTGTGTGTGTGTGTGTGTGTGTGTGTCGGTGTGTGTCGGTATCAAAAAACTTGGGGAATAAAGGCGAGAGAGTGTTTGTGTGTGTCGGTGTCAAATTACGCATGCACAGGAGAAACGCTGAAACAGAGAGGGAGGTGTTGATTATACCAGTAAGAGACGCACACTAAAACCCAGCAGAGGAGATGATTACCCACAATTCCGCAGCACAAGCGAGAGAAAAATCATTGGCTCAGTTGTGATCATGTGACACTCGGTGTCAAAATAAGAGGCGCATACATGATACATGATTCTCGGTACTCATAAACCAAGACATGCTCGTTTTTCAAGTCAAAATGTATTAAAAATCTTTGCTCGTCTTGCGGAACACTCGTAAACCGAGTTACTCGCAATCCGAGGTTCCATATATATATATATATATATATATAAAATGTTCTGAGAGTCCCGGTTTGACTTGAACACTCATCCTATATAAATACATCTTGATTCTTTAATAGCTAACCTCCCTTAACAACCTAAAAAAAACCGAAAAAACAGTATTTAGAGGACTTAAATAGGAATAGAAAGAAAATTAGAGAAAACACTTTATTATATTAAAAAAAGATTGCATTTTAATTAACCAGGGTTGGTAAAACTGGCACTGTAGGCGCTGTGACTATTGGGCCTTCTGTATGGCAGTCGGAAAGCCTTCCACTGCGCCAACAATGCCCATATCCTGCTCATGAGTCAAGTTGAAATATAACTATAATACAACTTTGTGTCAAACTTGTGATATACAGTACATTTGATAATTTCTCAATCTCCATGAAAAAGAAAAAAGAAAAAAAAAAAAGAAAATTCTGGCTTCTTTCCACTAAGAAGGAAAAATAGTCTCTCACCTCTCACCCTGTGTCAACACATTACAAGCCTTTTCTTTCCTTAACATCTTTGTAGGTAGTGAACACCATGAGACAATGCTATTAACTGAAGCTGACAGAACTGCTGATGCGTTTCAGGATTTTGAGTCTCCTGTTTTTACGGAGATGCTTTAAAGTGCAGGAGTGTTCCCTACATCCTGTTTCAACAGTATTTTTTAATACGTTTGCACAGAGAGGATAACGCTGTGGCATAAAACTGTGATGTGATGCGAGTGAGCGAAAGGAAGGAAGGCAGAGAATAAAAATCAGCGCTGCATGCAGAGCCTGCTACGGCGACAATGCACAAGTTCTTTACAGTCCTCCAAACCTCAGATCAAACAGCGGCAAAATAAAAAAGTTTAAAAAATCCACATGCAGACCAGGTAAAAACTTTTTAAGTATGTACGAGTTTTTGGATTTTGCAGGGAAATCTGTAGAGAAATTGAGACATGAGAATCCGCGGTTGAGGCGGTTAAGAGCTCGGAGGGTACTGTATATGCTGCGTCTCCGGCTGCATCACTTGACATTTAAACAGAGGTTTGGGAATCCCTGCAGAAACGCCGAATGCAACGTTACATTAGCGTGAAGTGGGATTGATGACACGAGTATGATTCATCTGTAAGTATCCTGGCATGACAAATATTTGGACTTTAAGAACGGCATAAATCTTGATGTATACCGAGAGATACAGTATAAAAGATGGAAAAGGTTGTGCATGAACTAAAGTAATGCTTAGGGCGAAAGATTTGCCAAAAAGTGAGGTCACAAAACAGCACCATGGAATCATCAAGCGATAGAAAGACAAAAGGGATTTGTGGACATCAGGTGGAATTTGGAATAATGGATATAATGAAGCGCCTCTGTGGGTTTTGGACAGCACCAAACTCCTTCCAGTTTAAAAAGACATGCAATCTTTTCTTCAAGCACTGAGAACGTTGGACCGCATATACAGTACAAGGCCACATATCCAGGAGACATATCCAGTAAGATAACTCATGAAATTCTTGTTGCCGTTTGTTATGTTTAAGGTCATGCTCTTAAGGTTTAATTGCCCATGAACTCTGCTGAAAAATTTAGCTTAGTCTGAGCAGCTACAAAGCGTACACCATCTTGGCCAGCCTGTGTTTTGCCAGCTATCCACTCTGAGCTGGACTTTTCAACAGAGGTATAAAGTTAACTCCCTTGTCACGCTGAGCCACGTTCCCACAACGTCCTCAAAAAATTGTGTGATTGAAGTAAGAACGTGAACAACTTGCCAGAAAGCGCTAAGGACATGCTTTAGTACTGTTGCTCTTAACGCGGAGCTGCCGTGCTTTTTTTTTTTTAAAAAAATAAATAAATAAATAAAAAGGCCTGGTGAGAACATGGTCAAGGTAAGACGAAGGAAGAATTAACAAGGACGATAACCACCGGAAATGAAATAACTGACACCCCAAGCACGGCACAGACGCTTCATGCAAATGCTATGACCGTGGCACGCTGTCAGAGACCGGATTAAGTTCATATTATGTTCTTCTAGAGATTACCACGTTTGTGGTGCACACGCAGCTGGTTATCATCACATGTTACATTTAGATAATTTAGTATAAATACTGAATCCTCGGGCATAGATGGATCAGTAGTAGGTTTCTCGCCTGCCATGAGGAAGGCCCGAGTTCCAAGTCCCACCCAATGCCCAAACCCCAGCGACTGGACGCAGCGCCAGTCCCAAGCCAAGATAAAATGTGAGGGTTGCGTCAGGAAGGGCATCCGGCTTAAAACCTGCGCCAAGTTGTGGTGACCCCTCGACGGGAGCAGCCGAAAGACCAACAACAACTAGATCCGATTTCTTACACTATCACTTCAAGCCGAAGAGCCCTGCACATGACGCAGTACTTAACCCAAATCATCGGATGCAAAATAGGAAGAGTGATAAGCGTGTGATAAGAGCATGGCGCGATCTCATCTGACATATTAATAACTCTGAGCGCATGATCATATGCGTGATAGGAAATTATTAAGGAACCTGACATGGACCTACCTGTCTAGGAATAGGAAGAAACTGATAAATGCACATTTTCCCATTTTGACCCTTGCCAGTGTGACGGAGGGGGAGTTTAGGTTTGTTACATGGGAGCACAATTAGTAGATTTCACACTAATCCCTTCTCTGAACAGTTGGGCAATACAGTGTCTGAGTGAAGATCAATGTGCCAGTCAAAGAAGGCTTCAAAGGGCCAACAGTCAAGTCAGCTGGGTCTTGGCTGTACAAATAGGCTTTGTATCAAAAGTACAAACACACAGAAAAGAACAAATGCATAAATCGATCTATCCAACTTATCCATATGTAGGAGCCCGGAGCCGGTTCCAGGGAACTTGGGGAACGAGGCAGGGTCCATGCTGGATTGGGTGCCAACCCATCATAGGGCTCAAGCACACACATACAGTACACTATGGGCAATCTGGAAATGCCAATCAGCCTATATGTAGATTGTGTGAGGAAACTGAATTACCCAGAGGGAACATGAAAAGCATGGGGAGAGCATGCAAACTCCAAGCACACAGACCTAAGGCAAGACACCCAACCCTAAAAAGTATGAGGCGACATTGAGTATGAGACTCAACATTTAAATATGGGCAAGCAGAGCAACTGCTTCAGAATTGGCCAAAAATGGAAAGATATTAAGCAGAAGGAAGACCAAGAGTGAGGGACAAAAACAAATGCATGGTTCCAGCTGTTCGCGCCAAGGTCAAAACATGATTTTGCAAAGACATTTAGCTTAAAGCATCCAGAAGGAACTACGTAGCAATGTTGTACTCAGTGAGTTTCAGCAAGGGGAAGGTCATATGGCGATGACAAAATGTCAACAATATTAATAAGAGTTCTTATCTATCTCTATCATCTATATGAACATCTAACGCCACCTGATTTCAGGTCAAGCTGGCCAAAACGCTCACACATCCATTTGTCTGACGCTCAAAATAGGCCAAATTTAAAGAGTGAGAACGAAAAGCGTCCTGTGTTGCACCTGCCGGTGTAATAACAGCGCGCAAACAAGATAAACCACAAACGTAATAAAGTTCCCACAAACGTTATATTACATTTGTGGGAAGTTATTACAATTCTGAAAGCCGAAAAAATGTTCGCGTTCTGAAAAACCCTGACAAAATTGCTGCAAATGTAATCACAACTTGTATCACGTTTGCGAGATTATTACATTAAATGCTTTATTACGTTTGTGCGGAAATGTTAATGTTATTAAAAAGAATGAGCTAAAAGGAACTAAATGCTTGACGGAAGTAGCGTACCGTGGAAATGTTCGGGGAAACAGAACTGGAAGAGCACGGCAAGCAGGTTTATAAGTACAAACGCATATAAAATTAGACATGATTTCATGTGAAAATACCGTAAGCTAATGTGGAAAGGACTTGGGAAGTAAGGACGTGAAAATAATCAGATTTTCTGGTGCTGATTTTTTTGTTTGTTTGTTTTGCATATACGGTAATACAGAAAATGTGTGTGGCCAAAGAAGCTCTTTCTGACGTTTATGCAACATGGAAGTGACCAATCTTGGTTCCCTAAACATTTCAAGTTTTGGAGGAATGGCCATTTTCAACATGTCCCGCTTTAATACAATAATCATTTCAACACGATCTTTTGATCGCCTAGACTAAACTTTTTCCATTTCCGAAATAAAAAACTAATCTAAGCAGAACTCTTTACTCAAGTTCTCCCTGCTAGACAATTATGACTGGAAAATCTTGAGTATTTTTGAATGCAGAAAAAAAAAAATCGAATCCCTCAATGATTAGAGAGATCACGCAGGAAAAGTAGCATGCATGCTTTTATATATAATAATGCGTATAATTTTTCAGTACTGTATTTTTTTTTTTTTTATCTCTTTTTTTTTTTTTTTTCAGTAATGCATGCCTGAGTTCCCCTTGTTTACTACTGCACCCTATTGGAGTTTATCAACTTACCAATCACAGCGGTAGTTCAAATGTTCCCACTGTGCTGATGGTTATTGAAGGTTCCCAGAAGCATAAATTCTTTACAGTGGTAGCAGGAGACACTTGGTGAATTTAAAATTTTAGACTCCTGCTGTTTTGCTTTCAATCAACCTGTGCTCTCTCTCTCTCAGCGGCAACATTCGGGTCTATTTTGCCTCCAACACAAGGCCTGGTGTATTTATTGGTTTATGCATGAGAAAAGTGCAACATCAAGCATAATAATATTTAGTATATATAAATACAGTATATAACGTATTCCTCGAAAAAGAGGATTTTATGTTTACCGTTTGTCTAATGTAATACTTGTAAATAACACATAATAGCGCATAATCATGTCACGTAACTACAAAAACATCTAATTGCTGTTTTTATTTTGTTTTTTTTTTCTCTCCCACAAATGCATCAGTGTGCTAAAGAGATTCTTTTTTTTTTTCTTTCCTTCCTATAAATGTGCTTACATTGAAGCTTTATCAAGGTCACCGCCATGCTTCAGATTATAACTGATGGATAACCTCATATTAAATAAGATCTAATGAGACATGCATTAAGAATGGATTAGGTGAATGCTTTCCTGAACACATTTTTTTTTTTTTACTTATATGCCCTTACATGTTCTCTCGGCAAGTAGCTGATGTAGAAAAGTCAAGTATTAACCTCATTCAGCAAAATGGCTGGAAGCACGGCTGTTGCAATTGAGTGAAAAGTGGTTGGAGCAATTGTAGGGGCCCATAATCAAAGGGGGGGGAGGAATAAAATTCCAGGGCATCACAAGTTGTAAGCATAAAAAGTTGTCATATAAACTGAAACAGAATAAAGCAAAACAACAACAACAACAACAACAAAAACATCAACAAACTAAGATTGAACAATTCAGTATTTTCTCTGGACAAACACAATTCATAATCGTACTTGCATAGGACTGAAGATAAAACAACAACAGTTTTATCTTCAGTCCTATTTGTAGACAACATTGATGTAGCATTGGCTAGCAAGAGTAGGTCTGGCTACAGGAATACATAAGACCACGTATTCCTGTCCATATACAGCACTGTGCAAAAGTCTTACGAAGTTACCAAAAGGACTCGTATTCTCCAGCATGCTCAGTAAAACCTAACAGCTGTTTTATTTACAGTACTGTGCAAAAAGGCTTGGGAACATCCAAACAAAAGCCATATGCAATAATGCTTCTGAAAACATTTCTCCATGAAAAGAAACTAAAGTACTAAAAAGCACTAAGTAATAACATAAACAATTAAACAGCCGATAGTTGGTGTGGAAACTCCTTGCTTGAACATGAGCGGTAGTGTTTGATACAGATGTGTGCAGTATTCTAAATAAAACAGCTGTTAGGTGTTATGAGTTCTTTTGGTAACTTCGTCACACCCCTCGCTCCTTTCTATTGTCATGCAAAACCCAGGAGTCTACATTATTGATATATATATATTTTTCCCCCCCATCTGAGAACTGGTCTGTCATGTACATGTAATATCTCGCTTTCTTTGCAGGCATGCAAATTTACTTCTGTAATGTTATTTATTTATTCATTCATTTTACTCTTTATTGTTATGGCACCTAAAACTTTTTGCACAGTACTGTATATTTTAGCGGTTGATCATTTCCAGCACAGCCGGAACACTGACATGCTTCGTGGAATGGTATTGTGTCTGACATTTATATGAAGGAATCAGGTGCAGTGGGATTTTTTATTTTTTTATTTTTTATTTATTTATTTATTTATTTAACATCTCGATTTTGTCGCTATGATGAGACCAGTCAAGCACAAAGTGTATGCAGCCAAGAAAAGATTTCTGGTTGGAAACTGATCTTCGGTGAAGGCTAGAGGTTGACGAACAACAACTGTGCTTAAAAAAAAAAAAAAAAAAAAACTAATCAATAATCTTAAACGGAAGCAAAGAATAGGTGTTTTGTAAAGTAGCTAGTGAGAAAAGTGCTGAAAGTGTCACCAAGAAGCTTGGACTACACACGTCATCATAGTACTGTTAAAACTGCATCACTGCTGTGCTAAGAAAGGTCCATTGAGGTCAGTTGAGGTCCATTAGTGTTGTGTTAATGAATCTAGAAGGTGTTGTCTAACAACTTGTACACAGTAACTAAATACCTGCAACTTATAATATAATATAAGAAATGTTTTATATATATATATATATATATATATATATATATATATATATATATATATACTAATCTCCAAAATACAATACAATACAATACAATACAATACAATACAATGCATAAACCAGTATAAAATTGCAAATATGATTTACAACACAATGCAATATGGTATCCTGGGTGAATATTTGAGGTATCAGCAGATTAAGCGTTATCAAATTACCTTACTGTGCAGCTAACATAATGTTCTAGCGCCTGGATTGTAATAACATAATAGAACATACAGCATCTTTAGGACTACTGTAAATTTATGAGCGAAAAGCACTGAGGCGACAAAAGTACCTAATTTACAGTCTGCTCCCCCCCCCCCCCCCCCCTTTTTTTTTTTTTTTTTTTTTTTAAGATCAGATTTAATAGCAAATTTCAGCAAATTAACAAGTTTAAAGACGAGGTAAAGGTATAAAGTAGATCTGACAAGCAAGGTGCTATATAACTAGATCATTAACATATGCTGTAACCACCTGAAGCCCTGCTAGTAAATAGATTATATCTGCATTCTAAATACTCAGTCATACAGTAGATGAGTAATAAAGAGCTTGATTGAAGTTAACTTGGGAAAAAAAAAATTCCACAATTAAGTTGTTGCGTTAATAAAGCTGTTTTATTTGTTAGGATTTTAAGATGATGTTTTTATCTATTACCTATTTCAATTGCACACTTAAAAATGCAGGGCTTTTTTAATTTAGTTTTTTGGGGTGGGGGTGAGGGGAAGGACTTGAGAAGTAAGGATGTGAAAATAATAATCTGCCACTAAAAGACGCCAGTGATGTAACAGTTGCCAACATGTCTCCAACGATGTCCAACTAATCAAAATGCCTTGCATCACCTTATTTCTCGGTCAAAACAGTATCGGTGCTGATTTAGATTTTTTTTTTTATGTTATGCATAAAATACAGAAAATGTGTATGCCAAAGAAAATACTTCCCTGAAATGCTTCCCGAAATTCAAGTTTTGGAGAAATGGCCATTTTCATCATTATACTGTCTCACTTCAAACAATAATCATTTAAAAATGCAAATTATTCAAATTTTTCTTTAAGAATATTGATACTAAATTTGGTTTAAGCTTCTAGAAGCATATGACCTGTAATAATTGTTGCTCAAAGCATTCTGTGCAAAATTAAGGATTTTTCTTTTCCCCCCAAAAAATCAGTAGTGTCCGTAACCATGTCAAATTCATGTTGCAATATCTGATCCATTTTGCATTTTAGAATACAGTGGAACCTCGGATTGTGAGTAACGCGGTTTACGAGTGTTCCGCAAAGACAAGCAAAGATTTTTAATAAAATTTGACTTGGAAACCAAGCGAAAGTCTTGGTTTACGAGTACCGAGGATCATGTATCATGTATGCGCCTCTTATTTTGACACAGAGTGTCACATGATCACAACTGAGTCAATGATTTTTCTCTCTCTTGTGCTGCGGAATTGTCGGTAATCGTCTCCTCTGCCGGGTCTTAGTGTGCGTCTCTTGCAGGAATAATCAACACCTCCCTCTCTGTTTCAGCGTTTCTCCTGTGTGCGTAATTCGACACCGACACACACAAACACTCTCTCGCCTTTATTCCCCCTTCCCCGGCTTCACACGCACACTTAAACTAAAAGCTTAAGCTCACACACACACACACACACACACACACACACACACACACACACACACACACAGCGTCTGCACGCACAAACGGAAACACTTAATGTAAGGTAAAATGCAGGTTAATTTTGTTTTATTTTTACTTTATATATTGTATTAATTATTTTTATGTATTTATTTTTTGGGCTGTGGATCGAATAATTTGAGTTTTCATTATTTCTTATGGGAAAATTATATTTGGTTTACGAGTGTTTTGGAATACGAGCCCGCTTCCAGAACGAATTATGCTCGTAATCCAAGGTTCCACTATTATACACCTTTTCAGGTTCATGCCTTTTCTTGTGAAATCTTAATTGGCCAAAATTCATCTGAATGACAGTTAGATTTAAATTTTAAAAAGTTACAGACACTTCATAAAAGCGTTTATTTTTATCTGATCAAAATATAAATGAATAAGAGGTCTATAGGAATAAAAGATAAGCAGTATTAAGTATTATGGATGGGAGGGGGTATAAATCTTTGCATGCTATATCAAACACCATACAATACACCATTACAACGAACAAATATTACAGGAACTGCCTGGTAAGACCGCTCTGCATTCAGCATCAGCAGTATACTAATCACCGGCCTGATCATCTGTCATCATCTGCAGGGACCGGACTGAAAATGACAGGCAAAAACTTGCCAAAAATGAGAGCCAAAAAATAAATAAATTAATTAAAATACACTTTAAATCCTTCAGGAAGCTTGGAGAACGCGTCCTCACTAAAAATACAAGAAAGTCTGACTCTCTCGGAGTAAAATATGGAGACATGAGGGCTGGTTTAAGACTTTTGCTCAGTACTGAGTTTAGTTGATACTCTACATACTTTCCTGAGTTTTTTTTTTTTTTTTTGCCAAGACTTTTTGCGAGGATATAAATATATGTATAGTAATAAGCATTTCTGGGCCACATATGGCCAATTTTGGATCAAGGAAACAAATCTCAAAATACATTTGTCTGTATATGTTCTGTATATATTTCACGGAAGAAGGAAAAGCATAAGGTAGTCCGTTTTGAATCTGAAAATTTATGGCGTGATTCCCAATGACCACAGAGTCAGCAGCTGTGGTCACTGTTGCAGCAGGATCCCCAGGTATAAAAGGTTAGTGGTTTGTGTTCCAGATCTCAGTCCAGCTGAGACCACCGGCCCAGAACAGGTACCTGGATCGGGTTTCATTAATCTGTTGTGCCTAATTGGTTATAACGAGATTGGTCACAGTTATTATATAGTGCATATACTGTACTGTAGCCAGTCACTTACTATTAAACCAAAATTAAAGTTGAAGGGAAAATATGCGTAAGAAGTTCCAATCTTGGCTTTAATTAAGCTCCGTGTGCGAGTGCAAAGTTTTCCCATGAAACCGAGGAATGTGCAAAGAGCTTTGTAACCATCTCGTCAGGACTGGTTCCACTGGAAAGAAAATGACCTACTTCCATGCAGTTTATCATCCTCACAGAATTCAATACAGTTTCGATACACAGATTGCAATACTCCTTGCTGTTCACAGTACTTTCATACATCATTAGTTACAATTAGGTATTCTATGTTTTGCACGACTGGTGAAACGAGATGAATATTGAATCTTTGACTTGAGGCGTAAGCTACTTAGTTATAACAGATTAGGCAGGGAATTAATGATCTGTTGACCTCTGGACTAAAGATAAGCTAGTTCACAGATCCTCAATGAGATGAGTCATTTCCAACGTACTGTAGCTATCAATAATAATCCTACATCCTCCTGTTTAACCCTTCCAGGTCACTATAAACAATAGATCAGCACCATGCAGCTGTTTAACGTGTTAAATTGTGGCCGATTTGTCCGAAGGTATCTCGGCCTTCAATGTCCAATACGACCTCAACCCTCATAGAAAACAACTAACATACTGTAACACTCAGTTGTTTCCTTTTAGAGTCATCCCCATCCCTACTGCTTAATCCTGTAGACAGGGACGCGGGAAGCTGGGATGGGAGCGTATCCCAGGAGACCCAGACTTTGGGAATTTGGGAATGGAAGTTAGTCTAATCGGCATGTCTTTGGACTGTGGGAGGAAACCCGCCAATAATGGGGAGAACATGCAAACTTCATGCACACTGACCTACAGTAGGCATGAATCGAACCCCGGAACCTGGAGGTGCAAAAGCGACAGTGCTAACCACTTAGCCACCATCAGACAATGCAACTTACTTTTTAAATCACTACACTGCTAACACCATACACTAAAAAAAAAACAAGTGGACGGTTTTTACTAATTCTATAATAGGTGTGGATACGAACATCCTGTACCCATATTTAGTCATCCCTTTTCTAATATAATGACCCAGTCTTTCGGGACGACTTTGCAACCTTGGCAAACCATATCTTCATGGGCCCTGATTTGCACACTGGGCCACTGTCATGCTCGGGTAGCGAAAACGGTAAAGCTGTAGCATATAAAGTTGTGCTCTTTAAAACTTTGTGGCAAAAGTTCAGGGAAGAACCACATAAGGGATGTGCGTGTGTCCTTCCACTTTCAGTATTCTTTTAACTGCAAGTCCTTCTGAGTCTACTGAAACAACAATAATAATAATAATAATAATAATAATAATAATGCATGGTGTTTAGACTTCCAGCATTAACAAATATACGGAATCCTTCCCCGCACTGTATCTGCATAAGATAATGATGTATCACCAATAACACATATAATTTGTCCGATCTGTCCGCACATACACAGCTATGGCGCTTAACACGCAATCAGCCCGATCTCGCAAAACACGTGTAGCAATTTAGAGCGAGAGCAATTCTGTCGCGTTTTATTCGATCAAGTCATCCAGAGACACCGTGCCTGCTAACCACTGATCTCTGAATCGCGAGTCCTGCTGGTTTTGCAGTGTGAGACAGCGAGATGATGAATCATTTAGTAATAAGACTTTGAGGAAATGCTGAGAGATAAACGTCCATGCTACGCTACCTCACAGCTGCAACACTTAACCACAGGCTACACTCATCTTTAATCAGCAGAAAACTACCTATCAGCAGGCACCTGTATAACTGGGATGCAGTTTTCATGGTACCCTGACGGCCACACACACACACACACACACACACACACTTATTGATAGGTGACGACTGGTACCTCGATGAAATCCATCAGTGCAACTTCCTCGCATTCGTCCCATGTGAATATGAATCTGGAGTCTGTTTGGAAACTATGTGCCATGACCTCCTCCGTCACCGGTATGGATTTATATTTTAAGATGTAGCGGGCATAACATACTGTACTTATGCAACTGTCTTACTCAGAGTGAATCTCCTAGGATCATCACTCTTCTCATACAGTAGCCGTTATTTATTTTTTGAATTTTCCGTCTCAATCAATACCTAATTTTAAAAGATGAATGCTTTGTGCAATATAAGCCTTCAGATAAATTCCAGGTCAGACATAAGTACAAATATATAAGCCAAACAATCAGTCTTTGTTAGGGATTGGTTCTGGCTGGGAATACTGGCCGTACTGTATGTGCGGTATAAAGTCCGTTACTACTAAAGGGGCCCTTGACGAGATGAGATTTGAAGAGCACCATGATTCAGGATAGGACAATTGGCGGTCATAACATTTGAATTATCATATGAACAAAAAAAAAAAAAAAAAAAAGGAAAATCTTTGCCCAAATTATGTTTCCGGAAATAAGTATGGACCATTATGGACATTATACTTTTGAACACACTGTACATGGACATTTGCACTCACCCTGATCATTTCTAGTTCATTTCATTTCGCACACTTTTGCACATTTTTGGTCATTACATCTCACATTTATGCATATTTGCACACGCCCTGGGCATTTCGATTGCCATTCTATATCAATGTCCACACCCTGTTGTCCATATTTTCCAATATTTGTACAGACATAATTTGTACAGCTAAGTTTTCATATATTTCATTCTTATCCTATTCCATGATTTATTTCTATTGATGATCTTGATTTTAAGGTCATGAGCGGTCGTAGAAGCATCTCACTGCATATCATACTGTGCATGTTACCGTGTATGTGGCAAATAAAATTCGAATTTGAAGTACATTCATGAACCGCCTTCTCCGTGACAACTCGCCAGCCCATGCAACTCACGGAACGGTAAAACTTGCACGCGACTTGGGGTAAGAAATTTTGTCCTAACCGTCGCGCCTCGACCTTTCTCCTCTTCCATCAGTTGAAGAAACCGCTCTGTTGCAGGCGTCTCGAAGGCGACGTCACGTCTTTATGATTACCGAGGTGGAACTTTTCCTCAAGACCCAAAAAGATGGCTTCTTCGTAGACAGCTCATCCATCGTTTGGGGAAATGTGCTGCCTCAGGTGGAGGATGTACAGTATAGAGAAGTACTAAGCTCACGAGCAACGTTCGTTTTCAGTACATTACTGTATAAGTTCTTAGCGATAATAACGATTTTATGACCGCCCCTTTGTATAACGGCCGCGTACGAGTTCCTGTCCACGTGCTGTTAGCCTTTATGTAGCCAAGACGATTCTGTAATAGAGATGCTAAGGTTATGGAAAGTCACTAAAGATCTTGTAACAAGCCAAAAGGCGTTTGCATTAACAAATCCCAGAACGTTCTTGTATTTAGAGAGAATCATATGGGAATCATAGATTGATTCTAGTTACAAAAGGGTAAAGAGGTGATGCATGTTTAAGTGGCAAAGGCAGCGGGAACAACAAGCACAGCTCTGCTGGGAACACACATCTCACGGTCCTCCTTCACACTTTCATTTTTTATTTTTTTCAACTCATTATTTATACTTTAAGTCTTTATATAGTACTCACAGGTAAATGGTGGCTGCAGTAAATGCGGTAAATTCATTTTGCCACCAGTGTTCAATTTCCCACCAGACCTTTCCTACCAGGCCGCGTGCCATTTGTCAATTGACAGAAAATGCAAAACACTTGTACACCAAGTGGAGTGCACATACATATACTCCCTTGTAGACACCAATTTACTGATATGCCGGCCAATGAGTCACACATGCACACCGAAATGTACATTCCCCCCTGGTAGCGCAGCAGCCTCTGAACACTATTTGCCTGCAGACATCTGGGGACTCTAATAGCCCTGCTCTCTGCACCTGGCTTCAACAGCCAGCTTGGCTCATGCAGATAACATAACCTCCTTTCATATAATGAGTATGTTATATGAAAATGTAAGCACAGACACACACATACTAACAGAATGAAATTGAAAGTAAATTAGCTAGGAAAAAAATAAAATATCTATAAAATACAAAAAAATGTTTTTTTTTTTGTGTGTGTGTGTGTGTGTGTGTGTGTGTGTGTGTGTGTGTGTGTGCAAATATGCATGAAAGTGTCTCATATGAAGTGACTATGTGCAACCCGATCACGGAAATGAAACAGAGGTAAATGTAAATGTGCACTGCCAAATCATTAATCTGGAGCAGGAAATTATGAGGATAGAAGAAAAAACTCCTTCTAGGTCTAATGTTATTGGGGAATTCTGAGTATAGTACCACTTAGAGTATTAGAGGTAGAGGTGTAAGAGCATTCATCTACACTAGCTGAAATTAGTCACGTTAGACAAACCTGCTACTGCTCAGTCCACAGGGTTACAAGTGTGTGTGTGTGTGTGTGTGTGTGTGTGTGTAACCAGTGATGAAAAATTTGATTAGTCTAGGCTTAGACTTATAGTACTATAAAGCAATTGCCAAAATATAAAGGAATCGTAAAATAACACATTGTTCTGTTATGCAAAAAAAAAAAAAAAAAAAAAAATTACACCTTCTGCGCAATAGGAATCAAAAATTGATCCATGCTGCTGTATGATTAAAATAAAATGAATTATTAGGAATTACTATTACTATTTCAACTTGCTGGGGAACCTTATGTACAGTTTCATCTTATGTACAGTTTTACGATATGTACAGTTGCGTCCGCGTCTGTATATACAATATTCATGGACGTGTACAGAGAAACCGTACACAGTTAAACTGAGCATAATTCATTCCAGAAGCATGCTTGTAAATCAAAGCATTTGTAAATCAAAGCAAATTTCCCCATAAGAAATTATGAAAACTCAGACGAGCCATTCCAAAACCCCAAAATATTCATATTATATTATATCCGCCTTTTACTGAAGTTACTACAATCACTAAGAGACAGTCATTACACTTGTACACGAAAAAAGAAAAATGCTTTACATGTGCACACACATGATCACAGGATGCGCATTGAGACCTGAGCATGGAAGCCGATTACCCACAATCCCGAAAGCGTGAGAGAGAGTGAGAGAGAAGAACCATTGGCTCAGTTGATCATGTGACGCTCGGCAGACAAAGCATATATGTAGGACTTGTATTTCAAGACCTCGCTCATCTATCAATTTGAACTTTATTACAAAATTTTGCTTGTCTTGCAAAACGCTTGCTATCCAAAGTTCCACTGTATTTGTATTAGTTGCCGCATTAACGCTCCTTAAACTGTTATTATCTTAAAACGTTAAACTTTACCTTTTCCTTATTGGAATTCTTGCTTGTTCATTACTTGTTTTTATAATATGTGTATATATAATAAAATAAAACGAACCATCTATCTATCTATCTATCCATTTTGTGGAATAATATTTTTTTTACTCTGCCAATATATTAATACAATTGCAATAAATAGCAAATAAGTAAGACAAATTTTGAAGCAAATGATTTTGATCCAGTAGTTTGTTCTCTTATATGTTAAGAATTTGGACTGCGTTTTGATTATCTGTCACTTTTGAAAGAAGTCAATGACATTTTCTATTTATTATGGTATTTCCAATACTGAAACAAGCTTTAGAAACATTCAAGTATCTTGCAGAAGGAGACACTTTGTACAAGGCATGACTTGTGACTCTTGTGCCACAGCATTATATAATTTTATCCATATATGGAAAAGCATGATGTCATTAACTCAAATAATTGAATTAAACATAATTTAGAAATTGTGACATGAGTAATTAAAACAAGCATTTATTGCTGATTATTTTCCAATAAAGGCATGCTCTTAAATTTTGTACTGCTTACACACTGGACAGGGCATTCAGCAAATGTGTCCTGTGATGTACAAATACCAGGAACGTTTTAATTAATTATTCTTTTTATTCTGTATTTATGTTTTATACAGGTATGAACAGTGAAACTAGGTCTCCATCATCAACGCAAGGCTAAGTAGCACTTGTGTCAGTCTAAAGCAAGTTAGGTAGAACTAGTGTAAATGTATCCATCATCCCATTTCAGGAACACTCATCAAATCAACATTCAATTTTTTCTATGGTCAGAAAATGTCGTTTTAGTTTAAAAAAAAGAAAGAAAAAAATAGGGAAAATGCATCTGCATTAGCATGCATGAGTCTTCATAATATATTATGACAAAGATGTATGGTACATTTTGAAAACTTAAAGCTCAAGAAGAACTTGGCACTCACAGTTCAGATGGTTTAATTGCATCCTATGTCCTCTACCGCTGCCGGCTCTAGGCTATAGATTAGTAGTTTTGTTCTGAGGGCTCTGCTCTTTACAGAGCAACTTTACAGCTTTTCCTTGTGGTCACTGCAGTTAAGCTCAAATCAGCCCTGATATAAGTATAAAAAGCTGGCTGAGTTGCACATAATTATGAGAAGACCTCTGCCACAAAAACATTAGAGAGAAATTATTTCCTCATATATTGTACGGCACTTTTTTTTTTTAGGAAGCTTATGGCCAGAAGTGAACGCGTGCGCCTGGAGCGAGCAGGGTGAAGGGATCAACAGTGTCAAGCTTGGCATGGCTGAGGAGTGAAACCCCGGACCATCTGATCAGAAAACTGAGAGCCTTTAATAACCACTGAGCCATCACTGCCCAGATTATAGAAATCCACCTTCTGTGTTCTTGGGATGAGAAAGCTATGCCTAAAATAC
>QNUK01000428.1:220000-319134 GCA_013621035.1 Clarias magur
GTTTAATCCTCATTTTCCTCGCCCGGGAGAAGTCCGCTCGAGTACATTTAATACATCCTGGTGTCTCGAAGGCGGTCAGGACGTCCGTCGCTCTCGCGCCGCGTCCCAATGCGTCATCGGTGCTCATATTCACATGAAGCTGGCTTCGTGTCGGTTCGCTGTGCGCTCGCGCTCTCTCTCTCTCTCCTCTCACTCTCTCCGTTACTCGGCAAGCGGAAGGAAGCGCACTGACTGACTGACTGGCTGGCTGGCTGACTGAGTGCGTGAGTGCGTGAGTGAGTGAGTCGCTCGCCTTGCGGTCCGCGCGCGCGTCGCAGCTCCGAGTGAACGGCGGCGGCGGGGTGGCGCGGCAAAGCTCGAGCAGGACTCAACCATCTCGGTGAAAAACGGAGGGGCAGGAGAAGCGCCGCCGAGCCGTGAGCTCGCCCACAGAAGCTCGGCCAGCTTCCAAAAAAAAAATAATAATAATAAATAAATAAATAAATAAAAAAGCCTCAGAGACACTTGTTTTAATCGAGATATTAGAAAAACAAAATAAATTTAAAAAAAGGGGGAAAAGATCAGATAGATAAAGTTAATGTACAGGATGAGCTGGGTAAAGAGACGATGTAACCAAGATAAAGATGCAAGATAAGCAAGGTAAGGAAATAAGATAAGTGGGATAAAAAATATGAGATCGATTAGATCAAAAAGACGAGGTCAACAAGACGATCAAGGTAAGCGGGATAGAGAAACGGGATAAGCGAGATAAAGAAGTAGCAACACAATAAAGAAACGAGGTAAGCGGGAGAAAGAAATAAGCACGATAAAGAACAAGATAACAAGCACGATAAAGAAACGAGATAACCTGCACGATAAAGAAACGAGATAAAGAAACGAGATAAGCGAGATAAAGAAACAAGATAAGCGAGATAAAGAAACGAGATAAGCAAGATAAAGAAACAAGATAACCAGCACGATATAAAGAAACAAGATACTGTATAGGAAGCCCGATAAACTAATAAAAAGCGAGGTAAAGAAACGAGATAAAGAAATAAGCACAATAAAGAAACAAGATAACCAGCACGATATAAAGAAACAAGATAAGCAAGATAAAGAAATAGCAAGCGAGATAAAGAAATGGGATACGCGAGATAAAGAAATAGCAAGCACAATAAAGAAACGAGGTAAGCGGGAGAAAGAAACAAGCACGATAAAGAAACAAGATAACAAGCACAATAAAGAAACAAGATAAGCGAGATAAAGAAACGAGATAAGCAAGATAAAGAAATAACAAGCACGATAAAGAAACAAGATAACCAGCACGATATAAAGAAACAAGATAAGCAAGATGAAGAAATGACAAGCACGGTAAAGCAATGAGACAAGCAAGATAAAGAAATGAGATAGGCGAGATAAAGAAATAACAAGCACGATAAAGCAACAAGATAAGCAGGTTAAAAGAATAACCACCACAATAAAGAAATGAAATAAGCCAGATAAAAAAATAAAGAGCAGGATAAATAAACAAGTTAAGCAGGATAAAGAAATAACAAGCACAATAAAGAAATGAGGGGAAAAAAACGGCAATGTTCAGGGCTTATTCAGGAGTTAGGCAAACGCTGCAGGAATTAACTCTTCATGGTAGCCTTGGGATTTTGCTGTGCCTGTGGGCTCACTGATAGAGGATCAAGACTTTATTTATGATGACGTCAACATGAAACCTTAGTTAAGAGATGTAAAGATGAGAAAGAAATGTGTAAAATATCTATCAGTTTAAATAAAGAAATGAGAATAATCAGTGTTTAGATTGCTTCTCTAATTTACCTTTCTGAGATTGTGTGCATATTTGCCACCGCTAAATGTCTTTTTGGGGACAAAATTGACTTAAAAGGGAAGGCACATGTGACTGCTTTGACCGTAGGGAGACATTTTTTAAAGCAAGTCTATAATATAAAAAAAAAAGGGGGAGCAAAAGGTTTTCTTTTGGTTACTGTGGCTGGATTGAGGTTTACAACAATAATCAGATACATATTCGTTACTTATGTAAGTGGACGGTTCGAACAACGTGTGTGTGTGAATGAGAGAGAGGGGGTTTTGTCTGTCATTCTATTCTTGTGTGTTTTTTTTTTTTTTTTACATATTATTCTCCATCTCTCTGTGCATCATTTAATTCATCACATTGCAGTGAACTGTTAGAAATCTTACTTTTCACCTCAAACCTTTTTCCCCCCCCCTTGGCTGATAGCTGCATTGCAGGACACTTCTGCCATCTACAGGCTAAACATCCAACAATTATTCATCCTGAAAGTGTTCAGAAGATCTCTCTCTCTCTCCGTCTCTCTCTCTCTCTCTCTTACACACACAGACACACGCGCACACAAAGGCTCTAAGTAGGTTGTACACTACATACAAACTACTTGCAGAAATGTAATCCAAAGAGACAGGCCCAAAGACCGGGATCGTAACAGATTTGCGGGATAAAGCTCTTTTACGTCATGCTCTAGTCTTTGTAGTATACTCCTCTCAGTAAACATTGCATTCAGCCCTTTTTAGCATCATTTGTAATCGTTGCCGGACTGACATGCACTTTAACATTTTGAGCAGGTGGGCGTGCTGTTAAGGTTAATGCTCTGGGCTACTAATCAAATGATCAAAAGGTGGAGATGGTTGAAGCTACAACACAACCAAGCTGCCACTTTAGAAGCCTTGAGCAAGAACTTTTAACCGTGTCTGCTTCAGTGGCACTGTATCATGACTCTCCGTGTGTTCTGAGCCCTATTTTTTAAATTAGGAAAATAATTTGGCTGTCCTGTAATGAATACAGTATGTGACAAATAAATGCTTCTTTGATCTTCTACTAGTACATGCAACAGATTACAATAGTGATGCTCGTATGCTAGACAGCATAGTGGCTTAGTGGTTAGCACCGTCACCTTGCACTTCCAGGGTCTATGTTCGATTCCTGCCTCGGGGTCTGTAAGCATGGAGTTTGCATGTTTTCCCCATGCTCTCCGTGGAGGGTTTCATCTGGGTGCTACAGTTTCCTCCCACAGTCCAAAGACACGCAGAGTCATCTAATATGCTCTCCTAAGTTGCCTGTAGTGTGTGAATGTTGACCAGAGATCCCACAGGGGTTAAATACAATGGTTATCAACCTATAGTTGGACTACAGATGTACGGAGATGGATGGACGGATCTGGTAAGCTAGTAGAGCACTGTAAGGCTCTCAGTGGAGTTTTCCTGGTTGCTTACAGTAACTAACTTACAATGTTCTTAAGTATGTACTCACATTGCACTTCTTTCCTAATTTCCTTCTAACTCGGCTAATAACAGTAAATAAATAAATAACAATAAATAACAAGTCCTCTGACGGCATGCTATTGTATCGGGCACCAGTTTATTAGCAGAAGATCCATTCGGTCCTACAAGTTTCAAGGTGGGGCCTCACTGGATCGGATTTGATTTCTCCGATGCTTGATTGAATTAAGATCTAGGGAAGTTGGAAGCCAAGTCAGCAACTTGTGTTCCTTGTCACGCATCTCAAACCATCTCATAGTGCTTCCTTGTGTCATCTCTTGCCCTGAGTATACGCATGCTGTAAAAGAGGAGGTCATTCATTAGAATGAAACAACTTCTTCCACTGCTTCTTGGTCCAGTTCCGATGGTCACATGCCAATTGCGGTTGCTTTTGGTGATGCACAGGTGTCAGCATGGACATTCTGACCACTCCATGGCTTCATATCCCCATAGGCATAATGCTACAATCAGAGACCTACAGTATAGCTGGTTCTGGTTCTGGTTCTGGTCCTTCCTCGTATGCAAAACCATTAACTTTTTGTGAGATCTTGGCATTTTATTACATGTGCTAGAGAAAGAATTGAATAAGTTATTCCCAGACTGACGTGACAAACATGGCTTTGATTAGTGTAAGGTTGAAAGGTCACGAATGCTGATGATATTTAATTTACTTTCACAGCTGGGCGAAGACAAACGTCTGGACATAGGTACTGTGGGCATGCATCTTATATCAGTTACTGTACATCTATGCAAGCTTTACCGCAATATGTTGTAGAGACCTTTCAGTGTTGGTGAGAGCTAAGCCCCTGTACAGGAACAGACTAAAACCTTGATGGTGTCACAACTACCTAGATGCCAATTTGGCATTGCTGATGGTGGACAGACGGTCCCTACCATCCTTCTCTTTCAAGCAGGAACCATCCAACTGTATTTTGAGAAGCCACTGCCCAACAATAACACATCTTTAAAACAAGTATTCCAGTAGAGAGCTTACCTCTGCACTTAATGCATCACTAAGGGGGTAAAAAATGTAATAAAAAAAAAAACACTAATTAACTCATTGACTCACTTCGTACATTCTGTGCACAACACGTACAAACAATAGTGGATGACATCTCGCTGAGACACTAAGGATCTCTCCCTTCAGCAATCGATTACGGTCATGTGAGGCGAGGCGAGGCGAGGCGAGGCATCCATCTTAACCCCAAGCTCTGGCTGGTTTTTTACTTTTGACAGGAAACGTGACCTCATTTGCACACTTCATTAACCCATCAACACCACTTCCCTTTAAGCCGAAATACCCCCAGGGCTCTTATTTATTATGTGTCGTTCTTAATGATGGTTTCGTCAAGCCGGCTCCATGATTTTACAGCAGGTTGAGAGATATAAGAGGGTTTCCCCAGGAAGAGCTCTGGATTCCAGGGTCAGCACGCCGAACAAAGTGGCATGCCTCATCCATCACAACTACAGTATGCGCATCCTTTCATCCCTGTCACCTGCCTCTTAGTCACGTTCAATATGGAAATCTTTATTAGATCAAATAACCTGTTGGAACGCCATCCCTGTGGAAAGTGTATTTTTCTTGCATGTCTAAAATGGGACGGCTTTAAGGATATATTCATTAAAATATATCATTTTTTGTTTATGCACCGTGAAATCTTTATGGCTTATGGCTTTAAGTGCATCTAGTTATTAAATACCCCTAAGTGTGAATGATTAAGGGAATGTATACTGTATGTGTGCATGGTGCCATGCAATAGACCAAAAAAAAAAAAAAAAGTTTTATTCCTGTCTTGTAGTCAGTACTACTAGAAGAGGCTTTGGGTCAGTTTCAACCCTGACATAAATCTCCTGCAGTAACGGTTAAAAACTAGGCAGGATAATTAAAGCACTTGTGATAAATTGAAACAAAGTTTTATTATAATTTTTTTTTTTTTTTTTTCCAGCGAATGAAGGCAAGTACCTTTTAAATTGTAATTTAAGATACAATGAGGTCATACATCAAAGGAAATATTTTGTCGGTGTCACATTGTTCTCTATGCTCTCCATAAGTGTAACATGTTCGTAGGCTACTTTAAGTATTTTAAGCTTAGAAAGTACTAAAGATGATATGTAGTGTAAAACAGTACATTGTGATAATTATGTTGCCGGTTGGGATTTTGAACAACAATAACACTTAACGATATTTACAGTAAGATATTTTTTTTTCCTAACAATAAATTATGAAAGGAATGATGATTATTTAAAACTGCAGTGATTTATACTGCGGTAGCAAGCACTATTGTGATGCACACATTTTTACATTTACTAATTTTCAGTCTGATTTTTTTTTTTTTTTTTTTTAGCATTTTTTTTTTCATTACAATAAATGAATAAGAAATTTAATGAAAATCATCATATTATTTGCATACTGCCTTAAAATGATGTGCAGAGTACACCGTTAATTTGCACATCATTAATACGGTATAAAGTGCATCTTACTGTTTAAGAACAGAATCAATCTAACAAACATACATTTATTAATTCTTTTAATTTATTTAGTAACAACTGTATCCGGGGCCAAGGCGTAGCGGTTAGCACTGTGGCTTCACACCTCCAGGGTCAAGGGTTTGATTCCCACCTCCGTGTCTGTGCGCAGGGAGTTTACTCTCACCATGCATGGGACTATCCTGTAGCCTTCCTCTAGGTACTCCAGTTTTCTGCGACAGTCCAAAGACTTGCAGACTAGGCTAATTGGCATTCCCAAATTACCCGATTTACAAGTGTGTGCGAGTGTGTGTCCTGCGATGGAATGGCGTCCATTGTCCCTGTCTGTTATGTCCGTTATATATATATAACGTTTTATATATATATAATATATATATATATATATATTTTTTTTTTTTTTTTTTTGTAGTGTTGTTGGCTCTCGCATCCAAGGGAAAGCCATTTGTGCGAGATGCTTGTAAATGTCATTGACTGGAAGCCTCTAATACTGAAGGCAGCCCTGGGAATGTCAGCCAAAAGTGGCAACCTTTTTTTTTTTTTTTTTACAAGCTCATATTATTCTTACACAAGTTACCCCGAAAGCTTTGGTGGTCAGGTGAAGTCCATTTCACAAGTGAAGCCAGAATTTCTTAAATCTTTCTAACCCGTTATTAATTTGAATATGTCAATGACAGAGAAATTGGTTAGTAATTATCTACTGTATGTACAGGTGAGAAAGTCAGTACCTCACTCAGAGGAACAATGCTAAATATACCTTTGGACTTGTTGGATTGATGGAATAATTATATCTAGCGACAAAGCAAGGACCGTCTCCTGCTGAGCCAGCACTAACTCTGAAACCGCATGTCGAGCCGGTACGCCAAAAAAAAAAAAATATATATATATATATATATATATATATATAAAAAAAATAAAAAAAAACTTTGTGACCAGTTTCTTTTTTTTAATTGTTAATTAACCAAGAGTAGAGAAAGGGATCAAAAGTAAAATCTGGTACATTTCATATTAGAAACTTCTCTAATCCTCCTAGTTTCCCAGCGAGATTTCGCCATCAGATTACACAGTTTATTATTATTATTATTTTTTTTTTACTGGTCTAAATTTAGAAACTTTCTCCATGAAAAATCGTAAAAAGAAGAAGAATGAGAGTCGGGAAAGTTTTTTTATCTCGTATCATAACAAACTATAAATTTCAACTTAACAAATGAGGCGATATTTCTGCAGGGACCGCTCCGTGATCAGAAGCCATATTATGACACGAGATTGTTGCATCATCGCAGGTCGATTTCGATTAATAGTACAAACGAGGTGTTTGGTACTTCACGTTCAAGTTAGCAGACAGGAGTGTTTTATTTCTGGTCTCGGGCCTGCTTTCTTCAATTATTTATGAAGTTTCAGTGACACACTGCAGCACACCGCTTTCACAACCTTGCCTGACCTGACATAAAGAGAAGAATTGTTCTTTCATTGGTGTTTTTAGAGGCGTACTTTTGTGCAGAAATGGGTGGGGAGCTTAGGACTGAACGTAACTCAATTTCAAATGAAAACAAGAATTGTTCAACAAAATACAGTAGCACATAGGGGAAAAAATAAGCAATAAAAAGTCTGCAATAAAACAGTCTGTTCAGGTATCAAACATTAATTATAAATTAGAATGTACAAAAAAAACAAACAAACAAAAAAAAAAAAAAACACATTTCACAGATAACAAGGATTTCGTCACTATCCTATTTCATATTCGTTTCACGGCTTAGTGAGTCTTTATTAGCCAGATCCACCCTTTCAAAGCAAACTTCGGAATCAGAAAGTGGTGTAGCAGCAGTTTTACGGATGTTTAGTCTCTAAGAAGCTTCATATTCGAGCAGATGGTTTGCTTTAAACAGTCCTCTCTGACTGACTGATGTGACTGAACCCACGTTTGCCCTGAGTAATGCAAATGACAAAATGTATTAGCCATTATTGCAGTCTGACATTTATTAGGCACCCATTCACTTGTTTATGCATCGAGTTCTTGGAAGAAGGATATTAAACAAATTTATCATAGTCACTACGTTGTACTGCAATGCATAGGTGTGTAGGTAGGCATGAATAAACGATTCGGAGAGTATCGCGAATACAATTATGCCTAAACCAAGCATTGAAATGTGTGTGTGTGTGTGTGTGTGTGTGTGTGTGTCTGTGTGTGTGTGTGTGTGTGTGTGTGTGTGGTTCAGCACTGGAATTGCAGTACCAGTCAGTAGAGGTCTGTGGGAATCATACTGTGCCCTTCACATAGCTGAGACCATTAGTCATCTTTTATATCTATATTATATATATATAATAATTAAAATGACTGATTCAGGTGGCATTTTCAGGTTTGATTGGGTCTACAATCAAAATAGATTTTGTTAAGAGTCAGTGTAACTTTTTTTTATTTTTTCTTCTCATATGCTTTTTATGCTGAAAAAATTTGTTCAAGGCTATGAAAGTATGGTAAGCCTTAGCACAGAAGAAGTGGGAATAAATACAACATAGACCGGCTATGAACGATGACCGACTGCAAAGTGTCTAAAAATTTGAAGCTTGGTTGTTTATGTAACTGCATTGGCAGCAACCTCATTTCCGCATTCTGAGTACTTACTAATCACCGAGCTGTCATCATCAACTGTCATCATCTTCACCTGTTTTTCCCTGGTTCATGCCTTAAGTCAAAGGCTTTTCTATGTGCTTTTCAATAAAAGCCAAAAGTCCTTCAGGCATCCTGGAGAACAATTCATAGATAAACAAACAAACAAACAAACAAACAAAGCAATTCTGGAAGCAAAATATGAAGTAAGGAGGGGTGGCTTAAAGGTTTTGCACAGTAAAAAAAAAAATAAAGGGTGTATGGAATGTCTTCAAACTAATTGAAAATCCATCCATCCATCTAGGAAGTTCTGTAGTCCAACTAAGGACTAAAGACCATTTGTACAACCATGGTAGGACCTCCAGTCAACATTCATATACAGTACTGTACGCATTCATACAAGGCATTTGGAAATGGCAATTAGTCTCATCTGGTAGTTTTTGGTCTATGGGAGAAAAGCGGAGCACCCCGAATAAACCCAACAAGCACAGGGAGGACATGCAAACTCCATGCGCACAGACCCGACGCGGGAATCGGACCTAGGACCGACCGGGACTTGCAAGGCGACAGTGCTAACCAGTAAGCAGTAAGATTTATCTATGACTTCAAATGTTTATTTAGTACAAACAACGTTGCAGAAAAAGGAAGAAAAATATAAGAGGAAATATCTCATTGGCTTTATTTCTAGAGGAAATAAAAAAAATAAAATGACTCATCTTTTGACAATTTATGAATGTCAACTGGTGGCTTAAGGTAGATTAGGAAAAAAAAAAAAAAAAATATATATATATATATATATATATATATATATATATATATGGTCTTTTTTTTTTCAGTGATAAAGTTTTGCAGCCTCACAGTTTCTTTTATCACTTCAGGCAGTTGCTTAGAGACCTAATACAATGCACATTTGAGCAACGCAGTCAAACAGTTCTTAAGAAAGAAATTCCCGTCCCTTGACTCTTGACCTGTTATTTAATGTTAACAGCCTCTCCACAGATTCGCCTCCTGCCTTTTCTTATTATGAGCGAGTTTCCACGCACGTGGCCGCGTCGTCCTGGTTGTTGTTTGCAATGAGGCATGTGCAATGAGATGAGGCTGTAAATATGAGCAGCCATATCATTTACATTAGGGAGTGTGGTCAAGCATTACAGTTTGTTAACAACTTGGCTTTTTCATCTCACCCTCAGCAGCAAAGATGCTTCACAGCCAAGCGCTACGCTCAGAAGCAAGAGGGAGCCTTTGAATATTCATTAAACTGTCCGTTAGAGCCTTGGCTTTGCACCTAACAAACCAATCAGTGATAATGAATTCGATGTGCAAAGCTTCAATCATTGAGACGGCGACATGCTGGTGTGGGAGGAGGCTTTAAAGTAAAAAAAAAAACAAAAAAAGATTGTTTGAAAAGAGAACAGTAAATAGCTGGGTATTCTTCTCAGATTGAAGTACGAATGACGTCGATACGGTCACAATGGATCTTGATCAACTGATGTTGATGTCGGCTTACACAAACCTTAACCTATACGCGGTGTTCACTTCGAGTTAGTTAATTAAATGAAATAGCTTCATTTACATGGACAATATTCCTTTAATCTGATTGAAATAACTCTGATTAGATTTTTTTTTTATTTTTATGGATGCTGAGCCGATCGATGCGCATTCACGAGCTCAAAGCATTTCATCAGAATGTCATTTTTTGACATGTGCAAAGTGCTTCTGGTTCTTCCCACTGTGAAGCGCTTATGTATCTGCTGGGAAACATAACAGAAGAAAAAGAAGCTGTTTGTTTTTTTTTGTTGTTTTTTTTCTTCTCCCCCCAACATTGAGGATGGGTTAAGAAAACGTGCACAGAAAGAAGATCTTTATTCGGACAAGAGGAAGAAAGAATCATATCAAGTGTTTACACGGCTAATATTATTAAATGGATTCTCAAACGTTTACACAACCCCACTCATTCTGATTGAAAATTAATTTCGATCATGCCTGGTCAGGCCTCATCAGGTGTTTCCCTGGCGCACTTTTGTTTCCATTGGGATTTTATTATCGGGCTATTATTATTATTATTATTATTATTATTATTATTATTTGAACATTAGGGTCCATGCGAATGCACCAACTGACTCCAGTTTATCCTCTGCCTTATCTGTTTTCTTTAATTGAGACAGGAAACGTCTTAATGAAAGTAAGAGACATAAAGTAAGACACTAAAATGCACTCCTTTTTGCTATTCCTACGGTCGTTGTCACTTCAGCACAGAAAGAAAAGAATGAAATTGGACTAGAAATGCAATAATTGCGAAATCTAACGTTTGAGAAAGGTGGCTGATGTCTGGAAGACCACAATGGAACATTTCATCAGGACGAGTCCAAAATTCCCATATCAATTTAATCTCTCTCTCTCTCTCATAGGCTTGATTATAGCTAAATAAGGCTATTTCTACATCTGCCCTTCAGCCTAACCCTAACTTTTGCTTTTTTTTCTTTTTTTTTCAGAATGTCACTACAGCCCTGCAGCATAAGCTTTTGCACATAACATATGAAAAAAAAAAAAAAAAAAAAGTGTTTTCCCGCCACTCCCACACACTTCTGAACAAATTGCGATCAACCCTGCCCACTCCTACAGAAAGTATGGCCAATTTATTCCACTCCCACAGATATTGTACCTACAGTACCTGCAATATTTTCAAATGACCTTCGTTGGTTTTAAAGATATATACCCAAGATATATATTCCAGGTAATACAAAAACATATTTCAACCATAGCGATTCTGACCAGCTTTTTTTTTTTTTTAATACCACAAGCTTTATAACTCATTACCCACTACAGCCTGAAGGTTCTTTCCCACACTGTTGTATTGCCTGGGAGTTTTTGTGTGTGTGTGTGTGTGTGTGTGTGTGTGCGCGCGCGTGCGTGCGTGCAAATAGTAATCATGATGGAGGAGCTTCTTACACACGTGGACAAAATTGTTGGTACCCATCGGTCAATGAAAGAAAAACTCACAATGGTCACAGAAATAACTTTAATCTGACAAAAGTAATAATAAATAAGAATTCTATGAATGTTAACCAATGAAAGTCAGACATTGCTTTTCAACCATGCTTCAACGGAATTATAAAAAAATATCATGGAACAGGCCTGGACAAAAATGATGGTACCCCTAGAAAATACTGAAAATAATGTGACCAAAGGGACATGTTAATTCAAGGTGTGTCCACTAATTAGCATCACAGGTGTCTACAATCTTGTAATCAGTCAGTGGGCCCATATATAGGACACTCCTTGAATTAACATGTCCCTTTGGTCACATTATTTTCAGTATTTTCTAGGGGTACCATCATTTTTGTCCAGGCCTGTTCCATGAGTTTATGTTTTTAAATAATTCTGTTGAAGCATGGTTAAAGAGCAATGTCTGACTTTCATTGGTTAACATTCATAGAATTCTTATTTTTTATTACTTTTGTCAGATTAAAGTTATTTAATGTGACCATTGTGAGTTTTTCTTTCATTGACCGAAAGGTACCAACAATTTTGTCCACATGTGTAACTGTCCTAGACACAACATTATTAAACAATATATGAATGGAAGAAGATTAAAAAAATAAAAAAAAAGAACCTAATAAACCAAAGATGTTAAACATTTTGCTCGTACAAATGGGTTGATACAGTAATATTTAAAAACGAATACATGCGCAGAAGATTTGTTATATAGCAAAACCAGAAGTGTCCAGATCTCCTCACTGTACGAGTAAAATCCACCAGCACTTGAAACCTTCATGTAGAGTTCCACAGGATCTCATTCCTAATGCACACCTCTTCCACAGGCCATGTTTCTGACTTGCAAGCAAAAAAAACCCTGTGTGGTCTGATTCTCAGGTTTCAATAATCCGCTTATACATCTCACCACATTGAAGACTTGCATATTAATGCTCTCAGTCCCCTCTAGACTAACCAGGTACTGTAAGTGTATTAATCAGGTAGATGGAAGAGAAAGAAGAAAGATTATTAGGAATGCTCTTGTCCTGCAGTGTTTTTAGAGAATACACATTATGTGCAGAGTGCAAACAGGGATTCTGGCAAAAAAAAAAAAAAAAAAAAAAACCCTAGCTATGACAGCATAACTAAAATGGAAAGCCAGAAGCTAACGCTGACATGAGGGCACCCAGGGATTTAATCTTCAGATTCTAGTAACCCCTCTGGCTGCCACGTTTCTAGTCTACCAACAGTACAGCTTGTTTATGCACCTACTGGAAAAAAAAAGCATTCATGTTGACCACGAGGTCATAATGTCTCTTCGTACTGGGTCGGATTGGATTTTAGACATTGTGCCGGGTGGCATCTCCATAGGAGAAGCAGAACACTTCGTCCAGATAGTTCTCTTACAGTTAATTTGGTATGAGCAAATGGAATGGAGTTCGTGAGCTTGAGGATACTCGATTGTTTTTTTTTTTGTTTGTTTGTTTTTTTTGCCCTATAAGCTTCATATTGGAATGTATTGTCAAGAAAGAGGGAACAAAAAAAAAAAATACGCCGGGTTTCAGACCTGTGTCATTCTTGTCAGTTTGCACAGTGAGAAGCCAATTTATGTGTGGCAAAGGCTTGTTGGCTCTGGGATTTACTGAGTAGCTGGCTGATGAGGCTTCCTAATGTCGAATATATGGCAGGTATTTGCTGTTCCTGTTGACCGACTTGGCAGATTTTGCTGTTACCTACTGGTTGTATGTTTTTGGCAACGGCTTCTGTCAGAGAGAGAGATTGATGGGCACAAATGCATGTATATTATCAAAACTAATGTAGCTATAAATAAATAAATAAATAAATAAATAAATAAATAAATAAATAATAATAATAAATATTATTATTATTAACAACAACAACAACAAATATAATAATAATAATAATAATAATAATAATAATAAACTATACAACCCTTTAATCATTTCTTGGGGAAAAAAAAAAAAACTCAGACAAGTGATGCTTGGGATTGTCACATGCACACTGCTGGAGTCAGACATCACAAAGCCACAATGAGAGCAGGGGTACTGCAAAAGGGGTTTTGTGATTGCAAACTGATATGCACCTTTATTAAGCAGGTGGTTGTGAACAGGGATAGGCGCTGGTCTGGAGATCATGTGATTTGCAGGATTGGCAGACATGTGGTGTCTTGGGAACAAACCCAATGTGAGAGAGATGGTCAGTTACATACTGTAACTATTGTAAGATATTGAATGACTTCAGGATAAAAAAAATACACTTGTAATAATAAAGACGCGTGTTTTAAACACTTCTGGGTAAACATGCTTCTTTTGTAGGAATACTGGGACATTGTGACATTTAGTTCGAACTGACAGTTGACATGTAATTACAAATTTCCCACCAAGTTCAACTCAACATGCCTGACAAGGCAACGATGACTTACCGAGAATACACTGTCAGGATGACTAAGGACAGCTCAGGAAATTCATATTATTCAGTATATTATTTCCTCTGATTCATGAATCCACGTGACGTGCTGGTCTGATTCATGAAATTTAACTGGGTGAACAAAAGGCATTGTGTAGTGCTAATCTAATAATTATATGAAGTCGTATATTTCAGAGAAACTGGAAATGTCCAAGAAGCTAATGTCAAAATACAGTATTTCATATAGCAAATAATAAAGGATATGCTGGATTGGACTGAATGTGATATGTAATGTAGTTACTATTAAAAAAAAAAAGTTATGAGATAAGGTAGGTAGGTAATCTTGATTTGAAGCCCTTTTGTGTACCCAATCTGTTATGCTTTCAATTTTGCCGATAATCTTAAAAGATTATCAGCAATATATATATATTTTATATATATAAAGTTTTTTTTTTTTGCCGATAATCTTTTTATATATATATAAAAACATTATCAATATATATATATATATATATATATATATATATAAAGATTATCGGCAAAAAATAAATAAATATATATATATATATAAAAACATTATCGGCAATATATATATAAAAGATTATCGGCAAAAAAAAAAAATATATATATATATATATATATATATATATAAAAAAAAAAATTGAAAGCATAACACATTTGATAATAACAGATTGGGTACACAAAAGGGCGTCAAATCAAGATTACCTACCTACCTTTTCTCATAACTTTTTATTATTATTTTTTTTTTATAGTAACTACATTGAGGATTTACATCAGATGATTATCTAGAAATTTAGAAAGAGACAGAAAAAACACAGAATATTCCAGTTTTTACAAAAACAAAAACATTAGTTAAGAATTTACCTCTGGTTCTAGTCGGTTCTTTGGATGATGATGTAGGGAGAGAGGGGTGAGTGATGTTGACCTTATGGAAACTGGAAAAAAAAAGTGCACAGTGATGCCAAAGTAGTTGTTCTACTATGCTGAGACATTCATAGTAGAATGGCACGTCTCTAGAGGATGAACATCCCGTCTTGCCCAGAGGTCTGGGTTATGACTTCTGACACTGTGTACCAGTTTATTTAGACAGGGAAGTACTCCATGATTGTAACAGATGAATTACTGGCCCAATGGTTGGATAGCTGCAGTTCAGATATTAGGACATACTGGACACTGCAACATAAAGTTATGATAAAAGACAAGTAGATTTCTTTTTAAACAATGCTGCTGATGTGAGCTTACAGTACAAACTCCTAAACAGGTGCCCTTTGTTGTTTCAATATGGGTTTCAAGATGGCTGGTCAATAAAAAAAAAATAAAATAAAAAAAAACAAGTTGATTCTAATGCAACACAAAGTTGCAGAGTCTGGCCTGCAATGATACAGTGTAATACTGCATAAGTGGACATTCCTAACCAGGGCTGCTAGGGCAGGTGTATCTTTTAAACCTTTACCCAAAGGGACGTTTCATTCTGTTAGAATGTATCCTCACTTAACACTTACCAGCTACAGGATGCGCTGTTTTAAAGTGCAAGTTTCCAGGATCTGGGTGCAGGCCTCACTCCCTTGATCTTTAAAGTACGTATAATGCATCTGCCAGTTTGTGCCCAGTCATCCATAACTTTAACATTTTTAACATTAAACCACCCAAATTTTGGGTTCCTCTAGTGCTGCTGGGGTGGCTCTGGCCCCATTGGGGCGTGGCGCCTCAGAACCTCTGGGGATGTGCAGTGGTGTCTGATGTTAGCGGTGGATCCTTTGGGTGATGCGAGTTGCAGGGTGGTACTCCATAAATTTAACTTGGGATTTGGGGGAATTGGAAGCCGGATCAACCACCCTGAACTATATGCCTGCTTAGCCATACTGTATATGTGACGGGCTGTTCTGCACTTGGTATTCTGATACCAGCGATTTTCTCATGGCTTGTGCGACATTGGCTTTTGGACTGGCATTCGGTCCCCATGGGTGTAGGTGGGCCTTGGGTGATTGAATGTTAGTGGTGGTGTCAATGATGGTGGTGGATGATTCTTGTATTGAATTGGAATTACATTTACATTACAGCATTAGGCAGGCGCCCTTAACCAGAGCTACTTACATTTTTATCTAATTATACAGCACATCTGAGCATACAGCTGTTGATGCCCATGCTCAAGGGCTTGGTGGAGTTTGAACCTGGGACCTTCCAAATCAGTAGTCCAATGCCCCGATGACTAATTCACCCCTATGCCCCAGCTGGAATTAAGGTCTAGCTGTACTGTAGGTGGATGCCCTGTCTGCCACTGCTGCAGCCATGATCAATAGGCCTAGCATTCTTAGTACGAGTCAGAATTGGAAATGGTAGCCCACTTGCTGAAGATTGCTATGATGTTTATCATATGAAGGAGGGATTTACTCAAACCCTCCTGAAAGCTGATAAAATAAGACACCTGCCCCGGTGTTACAGTAAGTAGCCTATAGGAGAGAACTTTTAGCTAGCATTCCCATTTCAGGAGGGCAAACCTTCAGAAGCACCTAGGTTCAGAGGCGTTAGGAACATGAAAGTATGCTTCATACAGGCTATGAACAAGTAAACAAGTCTCATGGCGACACAGCATTACGTAACATATGAAAAGTTCAACACACAAAAGGGGAGGACTTCAATTCCTCTCAAATCCATAATACACTTTGTACCTTGGGCTATTCTGCGGGAGCTTGATTTCATAGTCAAGAAGAACAGAGTCAAGGTCAGGCTGGTGGAGCTGGTGTTATTCACATACAGAATAGAATAGTGCACCTGTTCTTATCATGTTATTGAATGTGGGCTTTGTCTTGAGCTTCATAATTGTGTCCACGTTGCAAGAAAGTAAAAGCGCGCCCCCCTTTTGCTACATGTCGAGGGACGCCAATACCTATGTTCATGAGAAGCTTTCTAAAAATAGTGCAGTGGCTACTGTAGTTGCATCTGCATTTATATACTTCTTGAACACATCACTTTTGAATGAATAAGATAAATAATATATTCATTATTACAGTATAGGCAAAAGTGCATTATCTAACCATGGAGGTTAGCATTTATCATTACGTTTTACGTAAAGAGGAAACAGCCTTACATAATGACAATCTATTCTCAAACTTTTATATATATATATATATATATATTATATATATATATATATATATATATATATATATATATATATATATATATATATTTTATATATATATATATATATATATATATATATATATATATATATATATATATATATATTATATATATATATATTTTTCTGTCTGTAAAAATAAATAAATAGCTTTATTAAGTTGTGTCGCAACTATTTATAAACATTTTACTGTATATGAATACAACCTTTTTATTATTGTATTAGTGTTATCAAATAGAATCTGTTAGGGTCTTTTCCCATGCAAACTACATCTTAGGGTCATAAATGAATATTTCCCGCTAAACAATAAAGGGTAATAATTGTACAGGTAGATAAATCTTTAGTGAACCTGAAAAAGTAACGAATCTGGTTTATTTACTGTAATTAATATGGACATTAGTGATGCCACTAAATTATTCTACCTGCTTGCAAACTAAGTAACTAAATAAGTAAATAATAACAATAATAACAACAACAACAACAACAAATCTCCAGATACGCGAGTACATTTCTAAGTCTTGTATTTGTGTTTGATTTACAGCTACTGTACATCTTTCTTACTGCTTCATCCTGACTGTGAAAACTCTTCCAAACCCAATGCCTACGCCACTCATTTCTCTTTGCTTGGCTGTCTTGCAAGAGCGAACTGTCTCCCTCTTTTGGATTTAGTCTTGTGTTCTGCCACTTGCACCTACTTAGTCTGCTTAAGTATTCTTGTCACCCTCCCTGCCAAATGGTGCCTACAGCATTCCCCTGATTTATACTCCTGCTCAAAGTCCTTTATGTGTACGTCCCAAGTTTGGCTGGTCTAAAGAAACTCGAACAAGATGCACTCGTTCACATAAAAAGTATCAAAGTCGTGCACAAGCTACGGTATGTGTCCTGGGTGATTCACTCGAAAGAGGCCCTGCATATTCTGTAATGACTCTCGCTAGGCCAAAGCAATATAAATGAAACAATGTACAATGTGCTCTTTAGTAGTCCTTAAATAAGGTAGGAGCCGGAGCCATTGTGCCAATATGGCGAAAAGAGTCTGACATTGTCACTGGTACCTGTACATTCCGGTACGTTCGGGAACATGGAGCGCTGTGTCGAAATGCATCTGGCAGAAAATGGAGATTACGTCCAGCATCGCATGTAACACAATCGATTACACATGTGTCAAGGTATGTAGAGTAGCATATTCATTTGGTTCAGGTTGCATCATCACAGTGAGTTATTACAGAATATTCAGGGCCTCTTTCACCCTGTACCCGGCTTGTACCAGTTCGGCAAGACTTTGTGGATTCTTCGAGGATCTTCGTGATGGATGATAAGTCCAGAAACCTGCAGGATTTTTACGCCTTGCTATTATTTCACTTTAATCTGTTCCGAACGATCATGATTTCAATTCACAGGTGGACAAGAATCGCTATGGTTCTACTACAAATAGTTTTGAACATCATTTGACGATCATTGAGATCAATTGACAAACAATGCAGCGCTAGTCTGAGTGGCAGGATATTGACATGAAATGATGTGAACTATGTAGGAAGGTCGAAGGCTTCAATTCCAACAAGAATGTAGTGCACTTTAAAAAAAAAACAAAAAAAAAACACACCCCACACACACACACACACACACACACACACACACACACACACACAGTACAGACCAAAAGTTTTGGACACACCTTCTCATTCAAAGAGGTTGAATTTGTATTATGGCAAGAAAAAAGCAGCTAAGTGAAGAAAAAAACGAGCGGCCATCATTACTTTAAGAAATGAAGGTCGGTCAGTCGGAAAAATTGGGAAAACTTGGGGAAAGTGTCCCCAAGTGCAGTCACAAAAACCATCAAGCGCTACAAAGAAACTGGCTGACATGCGCCATGACCGGCCCAGGAAAGGAAGACCGAGAGTCGCCTCTGCTGCGGAGGAGAAGTTCATCCGAGTCAGCAGCCTCAGAAATCGCAGGTTAACAGCAGCTCAGATCAGAGAGCAGGTCAACGCCACACAGAGTTCTAGCAGCAGACACGTCTCTAGAACAACTGTTAAGAGGAGACTGTGTGAATCAGGCCTTCATGCTGGAATATCTGCTAGGAAACCACTGCTAAGGACAGGCAACAAGCAGAAGAGACGCGTTTGGGCTAAAGAACACAAGAAAGGAAACTCACTGAATGAGAAGGGGTGTCCAAACTTTTGGACTGTACTGTATATGTTCCATGAGTTTAAAAAAAATCAATAAATCAAGTGTAAGTGGGGTTTAAACTAAATTGCTGCAGTTCTTGACAAGCCATGGCAGTTCACAATTATAAAATGTAATAAGCACTTCGTAACAGTTGGAAGTTGAATTATGGGGTGAACTATATGAGCAGATCTTAAAATTTTGCAGCTAATACATAGTCTGTTTGTAGCCGACTTAAAGCATGGGAGATCACAGCAATCATGAACTGTCAGGAATTTCGATTCAGGATTCAGGGTGTTATACTGTAGCAAAAGGTTTCGAAACGTGGCAAAGCCAAACAGACGCTCTGCCCCATCCCAGATGTGGAGGATTTTGGTTTTTGAAAGTGTTGGTCATTCACGTAATTTAGATGTAAAGCCCTGGGATTCACTGATTGCTGGAAAATAAGAAAACGTGAACTTTCAACCACGTTGATCATCGTAAATCACGATTTTTGAAGGCTGCAAGGCATCGCGCGTCATGTTTAACTAGGCATTACCTTAATTACTTGTGAAGATCGCAGAACAGCACGTGACAGCAAATAACAGCAATTTCCTCAAACAACACCAAGGTCTCCACCATTAGGACACAGATACTGTAGCTGGATGTTTCACTGATTCGTTAAACAAACCAAACGAAGTCTGATTACATTTTCACACTTTCGACTTTCAGATCATTTGAGTTTTAACCAACGTCACAATGCGCACTAATGCAGTTCGGCTACGGACTGAAATATCGGTTTGGCATTCAAAGAGACTTTGTAAAGCTTTTGCACCTTTAATATTTTATTTTTGGCCATTATTTTCTCGTATAACATCCGTCAAACACAAATACAAATGCATTACCATCAACAACAACAACAAAAAAAAAAATCGTACTTGAACAAACATTAAGGATATTGTTCCCCTCTTCCACCTTTATTTCAGTCCCATGGGTCTACCTCTGGTGATTGATTGCCATTGTGACACTGCCCTACAATTACAATCACTGTTTCATGCAATTTGTCATCCAACGGCAATCAGTCACCTGTAGAGCCGCGTGTATGAGAATCGTCCACTTCTAGTCTAACAGCATCTCCGGTGCATCCCAAAAATCAATCAACAGATTTATTCCTATCAGGGGAAATTTCATTGTATCTGATGTATACTCCTACTGATGATGTGATGGGAAGAGGAGAGCCTGACCTGACAAGACTTCATTAGCCAGGCCGGAAGCATGCACGGTATTCACGAAGATTAAGTAGGATTAGCATGGCCTTTGCAAGTGCCGTAGCACATCATGCCATTGACCTAAATATGCGTTCTGTAAATAAAACATTGCACTTGGAAGTTGATTAGGTGTATTTTTTATTTTTTTTAAGCGCAAACAAGTCTTGTCCATATTGGCAAAACCAACACATTTGGTGCAGTCAGACACTACAAGTATTTAAGAGCAGTGGTGTGAAATGGCAAACCCAGGCCCTTGGGGGCAGTGTTCAGCGCAGTTTGCAATTCACTCACTCACTTTCTATACCGCTTTATTCTGAATTCAGGGTCGAGGGGGGCCTGGATCCTATCCCAGGAAACTTAGAGTGCACGAAGCCAACCCATCACAGGGCACACACACATACGCTCATTCACACACTACGGGCAATTTAGCCTAATCTGTAGGTCTTTGGACTGTGGGAGAAAAACGGAGTACCCGGAGGAAACCCACCAAACATGGGGAGAACATGCAAACTCCATGCACACAGATGGGAACCAAACCCTGGCCAGGAATCGAACCCAGATCCTGGTGGTGCAAGGCGACAGTGCTAGCCACTACACCACCATGCCACCTTTGCAATTCAACAGCCCCTAAAAACCCCAGTGAACATGTCAATTAACTGATTTGTTGAGGGTGAAAGGGCAGCATGAAAAATGGGAGACTGGTCAAATCCGAAGGATTTTGCACTTTTGTATAGATGGCTTCTATCATGCCCCTCTCAATCCATTTATTCTCTGTCTAAAATGTGAACGTTGTAGTCCTCAAACGTCTTTTAAATGCAGGTAATTGCTAATTGAGCTCCTAAACTGTTGTTCCTATTGTGCTCTGCCAACCTCTTGGGTGTAAAGGCTGTCTGGTTTCTCCTATATAGAGCACTGAACAGTCCTCACGGCACTGGACCGCAGTACATACACTATATAATGCTCTTCTTGCGATTTTTGTGCGCGGTCTGTAAGATGGACCAGTCATCGTCTCTCTCTCTGTGTTGGTGAGTTTAAAACAGAAGGACATCCTTCCAACATAAGGACAATAGACAGAGCTGAGACCCAGAGTCGATGAAAGAATCTGGTCGTGTCTTACAGAATATGGTAGGTGTGTTTGAAAAGCTCAAGAGGATCTTGGAAAACATCACATGCCTGTTTATTTGAAACCAACCGACACACTGAGACTGAGGTCGTCCATCCGAAAAAACATCGCATCGAAACAAAAGAGAAGTCATATAGTGTTGACAGTGCAGTGCAGTAAGGACTGGTTGGCTTGCTCTATGGGAGAATTCAAACAGTCTATACTATACACATGAGGTTGGCTCACCACAGGTGGAAGACTTCTGGACCTCAATCAGTAATGCACCTGCATTTAAAAGGTAAAGGACACACATCTGAGGACAACAACGTGCATAATTTAGACAGAGAGGAAAGACGATTTGAGGGATCATTGAAAGAAGCCATCTACTCAACAGAGGTGGAGGCCTCCACCATTTTTCATGCTGTTCTTTCATCCGAGCCAGGAGGATACACTTGGTAGAGACTTCACATGGCTACCAGGGACGCCAAACCTAATGAACTCCTTTTGGGTTACAAGGGACTACCGTATGTGCGACCACTGTAACAACCCGCCCTCCTTCTCACATTCTCTAGTGTCCATCGATGAGCCTCTTCAGGTGAGACGAGAGAGGTGACAGAAATGGCCATTGGAGGGTTGGAGGGTATGGGTCCCTAACCGACAATTCTTAGACAGAAGAAGGTACTCGGATGAATAGTGCAATGTTTAAAACCAACAGGACGTCGTTGTTTGACATGAAGCAACTTCCAGACAATGTCTCCTGGACGATTGAGAATCTTGATTGACACTTAAAAAATCAACAATACACCGGCCCACCAGCACTGGATTTGATCACCCTGGATTTAGGGAATCCCAAAGAGTCATCCAGCATCTTACGAAAAATGCTCCTGTAATATACGTTGCGTAAAAATACACTCATTACTCGAGGTAGGAGAGGTAAGAAATGAAATAAGAGAAGGCAATGTCCACCTTTTCAGGACAAGAGACCCTTGGCTCTAATAGCCGCCAAGAGCCCCATGGGGGTACACACAGCCCAACATTTTAACAAGGCAAGAGGACAAAAGGGGAAAGATGGCTTTGTGACAGCGACATTGATTTCATATACTGCATCAAACATCGCAACTTGACTTTGAAAGGTTTTCAGTGGGCAATTATTTTTATTGATTTTAGTCCAGCTGTCTTGAACTTTCCGTTTCTGTCCTTTGCTTGCAGGGCTAATGCTGTGGAGAAGCATACCAAACCCACCTAGCCTGAATAGCAGTTGTACTCGTAGTTGAATGGGGTGTTGTCCTGTAGGTCTAAACAGATTCAATAATGAATGGTGTGCAGTCTCTCTTTCAGCGGCAAGACAATCATCTGTATAAATGCAACAGTCTAGTGTTTTTACACTTACCGTCATCTTGGAGGTTGCGCACCGTGTGATGCACAAAGACCGTTGTAGGTTCAAGGAAAGAAAAGAAAAATTTGCAATACAATGCAGTTCTGCCGATGCATGATCCGAAAGAAGAGACATCAGATGAACTCGGGCAACTTGTATGCCAGAACAAGGCTTTATGGCGTACAGACAGTTATAAAGTTGTGGCTATTATTATGCAGTGGAACCTGTCTTTATGTCTTGAAGTCTATAGATTTATAGTGGAAAACATGGACCTCAGGGAACCTAATAAAGCTGTTGTCATGGATAGCTCCCCAAAGATCTACACAAATTCCAATACCACTATTGGAGCTTATTTCTTTGAGCTTGTTCCAGTACACTGAACTTAGCACTGATTTCTGGAAGAAAAATATATATATATATATATATATATATATATATATATATATATATATATATAATGTACTTTCATATATTGAGACACCGTACTGTATATGTGGTCCACATGTGGTCGGGCTTTATAGCAGATCCTAACAGTCTGCCCAGCAAAGTTTTCTGATTGTTCTGGAATGCAGCCCTAAAGGGAAGTAAATCTGATCAAATATTAATACATTGCTGTTGTTGTCAACCGAAAGCAACAGGATCACGTTTTGGGAAAAGAAACCCACTGCTTTGTATCATGGTTAGCTTGCTACAGTAGGTGTAGTTAGCTTGATATTCACATCACAGTACTGTACATCCGGATCAAACATTCATGTGCATCTTTTGTCAATTTTACATATGTACAGAAATGTAGCCCGGTTGATTTTTTGTTGTTGTTGTTGTTGTTGTTGTAAGGAACAAGGCAAATATTGCTGTTTAGAAAGGTCGGTGTATTTAATATATATTTTTTGTATTGGAGATATAAGTGGTTGCATGCTTGACGTTTTCCCAAATATCCAAAATCTTAAGCCCTGAAAAATTCCATCCTCTGTGTATTAATCATCCAACACATCTGTACAAATGTTGGCCTTTCCTCCACTTCTTACATCTATAATTAAGTAGCTGCACATAACCGAGTAACTTAAGTGAGTCTTGGAAGCACATGTTAATTACAACCCTCTTCTTTTGACATTTTGCTAGCACCTATACTTATGTTTGCTTGCCATTTTTTTCTTGTTTTTTTTTCTAAATCAAAGTTTCAGCTTCGATCGGAAGGTCCCAGGTTCAAACGTCCATGTTTCTACCACCCAGTTGCCATTGATGGGCCCTTGAGCAAGACCCTTAACTCTCAATTACTTAGATGTATACTACGGTAAGATAAACAGCAAGTCACTCTGGATAAAGGTGTCTGACAAATGCTTTAAATGTTATGCAAGAATGTCTTCTATTGTTTACCCCCCCCCCCCCACCTAAAAAAAAAAAAAATTATATATATATATATATATGTGTGTGTGTGTGTGTGTGTGTGTGTGTGTGTGTACAGCGTGATGCAGAAATTTTTAGCGCCTTATGTTTAAAAAATTTTTTTTAATGTTTATTTTATGATGAAAATAAAATAAATGCTAAACTCAAGCTAAATGCTAATCCCTTGAAGAAATCCCTATACTAGAAAAGAAAGCAGAGTATTATGCAAAGAGACACTTTTCAGGAAAAAAAAAATAAAAATTGCATCTGATACTAGATTTGATGTAAATAGTCATCAAACCAATTATTGACATTCTTTCATTACTTACCACTTTTTTAATAGCTTTTTTTTTATGTAGAAAATTTGTTTTTGGAGACATTCTGCTCTACCGCAGTGATTTCCATGAGGCTATGACGTTTGCACAGTTCTGTATATTGAAGGTTTACTGTAACATTTGGACATTTTGCTGGCAAACCATTTGGACTTGTCTTCTGCTGCGTCTCATGTTGAAAACTCGTATATATTTTAAAGGTTTTCATTAATCTAGAAAATAAAGAAGTGCGGCAGATTTCAAGTCTACAGCAGAGTTTTAAACATCTAACACCAATTATAAGACGAAATTGGTGATAAAAATTTTTTTTTTTTTTTTAATGATCATCAATTTAACTCTTTATCCCATACATTTAGTGAAAAAGCCTACAATGCCACATACACTTAATTAAGTTGTGGGTTATATAAATGTGATTTTTATACTTTTTTTTTTTTGTAACGTAAATGATGAGCAGTAGAGGAAATTTGCAGAAGACCGTAGATACATTAAAAACCAGTCAAACATGCATAAAAACCTCGACTGTTTTCACGCATTATGTCTCAAGGGTCCAATATTGATCTCCCACACAGCAGTATAATTGATACAGTATAATGCCTTTGTGCACCTACTCACACAAATAAAAGCTGAGAATTTCACAGACGGAATACATACAGGTGAGAGAAATAGTATGCAATGGTGAAAATCAGAAATTAGATTTTTAGAAAAGTTCCAGTCACAACATTTATTCATTCATTCATTTATTTATTTATTTAAAGTTTTTGTTATTTCACTGATAAGACATTTGTTTTTCCTTTTAATAGGGCTAACTGACAAAAGGAAATTCTGTCATTAATCAATCATGAACATCATATATATTGATGAATATCATGAACGTCATATTTTGATGCTTCTGTCTACAGGTTGGCATTAACGAGTCGATGTCTTGATGAAAGCCCTAAATCTCCTTTTTGGGCCTTATGATGTTAAATTAACTTTTTGGAATTTTTTATACTAGTAAATACTAGTACTGCTACTAATAAATTTCACTTTAAATACAATGTACAAAATTCCAGCATCTACATGTCTTTAGGGGCAATGGGTAGAAAATAGTAAACGTATGATATTCGCTGCGTAAAAGCAATTTTCTAATTATCCGCAGAACGCTTTAGAATAATACAGTAACATCCACAGTGTCAATCACTTAAAGTACCCTCCTCAAGGAATACAGTAATATTTCTGTACTGATTTATACGTACAGTAAAGTCCCCTACATACAAACGAGTTCCGTTCTGAGAGCATGTTTGCAAATCCGGTTTGTTCGTAAGTTCAACTAACATTGACTATTTACTAGAATTTAATAGATCCTAGAATACTAACACATAATAACATGTTACAGTACAATGTTCTTTAGAACCACACAGATGGTTGAATGATACATGTTAAAAAGAATTTGCCATTTGTACCGTATATATATATATATATATAGGTCAGAACCTGCTTGTTCAATTACATGATTTTACGTTTCATACATTATAGGACGTCAAGTCTCAGAAAAATCTTCCTGCCTGTATGTCTGTTCAGCCAGAATTTATCACAGCATCATGCAAGATTTTCTGTACAGAATTGAATGCAAGTTTTGCAGTACGTAGGTATACACACACACACACACACACACACCCACACACACACACACACACACTAATTAGCCTGGACTGTTGGAGGAAACCAGAGTACCCAGAGGAAACCCACCAAGCACAGGGAGAACATAGCACCACGCACACAGATCTGGGGCAGGACTCGAACCCTGGAGTTACGAGGCCACCGTGCTAATCATTAGCCACCGTGGCACCTAAAATCAGAACTTTGAAAATGTCTGGTAACATTTTTTTTTTTTTAACTTGATCCATGACAGCGATCAATCTGGACCTTATTGCAATAAAATGTTTTAGTATTAACATGAATGCCTGGTTGTATATAGTGCAGTCCGGAGGTTAATTAAACGTACTCGTAATGTGTTTGCATTTTTAACAGAAAATGTTCTTTATCAGTCCAGAAAACTTCGCAAACTTACAGTAGGTGATGAGATTTTATCAGAAGTTTAAGAGGATATGTTTTAACAATTTAACCTGAAACCTCAAGAATTTGTGTTTGTTTGTTTGTTTGTTTGTTTGTTTGTTTGTTTGTTTTTTCCCTTAAGAAAAAGGATGAGATACCAGTTAGTCAGGCTAAGTCAAGGTGCAGGGTCCAGATAGCGAGCTCTTATTCATATGGGTGAATTCTCCCACCCAACACATCACCAAGCATTCACATCCCAGCCAACACACGGTCACATACATTTGGCTTCCCATGCAGTATTTACACTACTTCATCAACATAATCATAAAAATAAATAAATAAATAAATAAAAAAACTTACTAGGTATACAGTATGTATATAATAAAAAGAATGTATACAGTAATTGCTATTGGTATACAGTATCGGTATATTGTTCGCACATCAGGTTGATTTATGCATTCATGCAATGTTCGCAAAGGCAGTAATAGACGATTTATGGGAAAAGAGAAGAGAAATGCGTGTTGGCTCAGCAAGAGTTTGCAGACTTCAACACATGCTGCCACCTCATAGCAATATCATCATTACTCTCTCTTTCTCTCTCTCTCTCTCTCTCTCTCTCTCACACTCACACACACACACAAAGCACTAATATATATGCCATTGTTCTTTCATCCAAGCAGTCATTGATGCACAACTAAGTAACCAAATAAAGGAAAACTCTGATGTTTAGTTAACAAAAAAAAAAAAAAAAAAAAAACACCTTGAACTTCCTCTCTAGAGTTGTAAGTTTTCTGCTTCAAATAATGATTTAATTGTGGTCATGTTGATTTTTAGATTGGGAGATTATGATTAAGACGTTGCATTAGTCTTGCTACAGAACTCTAAAGCTGGTTCCATCCTGCTTCATTTCACCGTACTCTTAAAATGTTTAGCATACAAATGAATACTTTTTTAAAATTTTTATTATTATTATAAGCACTCACACTCAAGTCCAAGGTTAATCTATCGAGTTATGGGACCAAATTAACGGGGGAACAAAAACAAATAGCTTTTTAATCATCTACAATATCAGTAATGACTTGGTTAACAGCTTAATTAGGTCTGAAATGCATTCTACAGCAATTGTGACTTATACCTAAGGCCATGGTTGTAACTTTGCTGTCGGGTTTAGAGACTCGTATTCCTCCAGTGTTAATCGGTCATGAAATGTAGTCACTCTTGGTTAATCGGTATGTAATGAGGCAAGCGTGGATTATTATGATTTTGAAAAATCTTGATTATTAGATTACATGCTTCGTCATTGTACAGCACATTTTTTTCATTTCTTTCAAGATGCTAATAAACATATTTATCACTGCATTATACAAATGAACAAATAAAATGAAAAGCACTGACAGGTCTGACGTCTATTATCTCCTTATACTGACACCTGTCAAAGGGTGAGATATATTAGACAGCAAGTGAACAGTCAGTTCTCTAGAAGTAGGAAAAATGGGCAAGAATAAGAATCGGAGAGACGTTAATAAGGGCCACATTGTGATGGCTGAAAAGCGGAGTTAGAGCTTCGAGAGACTAAGATGGCGCTGGTCTTGTGGTTGTACTGTAGTTTCTGTGGGTAGGTACTCATGGTCTTTATCATCTTTGATCTAACGACTTCTGATGGCGGTATCAGAAAGTTTCAGAACTAGTTGTGCAACACGCCAACAGATGGCAGCACTAGGCTGCGCATACAGTACAGTCACAGGGAGCACCGACCTTCATAAGTCAGTGTGCCAAAAGACATCAGAATCTGTGCAACAGGTGCTATACTGACCACATCTGCTATGTCGTCATGGGCAGCAGTTTAGAGCAAAGAGCGAACGCGAAGTATTCTGTGAATGTGGGGAAATCCGGCACTGAGGCGTTTTGAATGATTCAGCAAGTTTACGGTGACGCTGCAACAAGTCATTCGAGGTGTTTTGAGTAGAACGCGCGCTTCAAGAGAGGAAGAACATCACTTGAAGATCAGGAAGACCCTCACAAGCTCAAACCACTTCGGCGACTTGTGCACGATGATCATCGGAGAACAATCAACAACACTGCTGCTATTGTCGGTGTGTCATATGGAACAATGCAGGTGATCCTCATGTGTGATTTGAACATGCGCAGTGTTGCTGCAAAGGTCGTCCCCAGGCTGCTAACACACACAGGAGCAGAAGGAGCATTGCTTCGAAATCTGCCAAGAACTCTGTACACAAGAACGCCGTGGATGACTCGTCCTTCATGTCCGGGATCGTTACTCGCGACGGAACTTGGGTGTACGGGTACGACCCCGAGATGAAGCAACAGTCTTCACAATGGAAGAGCCCATCATCTCCGCGAGTGAAAAAGAATTCGTCCCCTAATCTCGAAACTTTTTCGATACCCCTCGTATCCGGAATGGAAAACATAAGGTCAATAATAAATAAAGAAAACACTTACTGTACGTTTTTTATATGCCGGCCTTAAGCAGGATCAGGCAACCACTTACACATGCACAATTACACATGCAATGTTTCTTTCTACTCAAAATCAAGTACGAATCTTACTTAGATTGTTGAACATTTTGGCAACGATCTTCACACCGCCATCTTCAGCGAAATGTGACATTCAATGTGATGTGACGTTGCCAAAACGTTCAATAATCTAAAGTACGTTTCAAACTCAATTTTGAGTAGAAAGAAACATTGCATCTGAGAGATGAGGCCAAGATCGGAAAAAACCTATTTGGATATATTCCAATTAAAATGATAGATATCGAGTTTGTGCTCTTACTTAAATACGGTTCCATTAAATAAATAAATAAATAAATAAATAAATAAATAAATAAATAAACGATGGACCTAGTTGCTTGGTAATTATATTTAATTTGTGTTACCTGATATCCACAGATTTATCAACGGCAGAGGGATTTACATGGATACAACCTCATATTTATACTGTATTTCATTATATCTTTAAATGTCGAACAGCTGCACTATAATTTTTTTTTTTTAAAAAGCAAACACATTTTGATTTTAATCAATGGTAAAAAGTATTTCTTGTACAGTACTTCTAAGGCATGAGCCAGTGAGAACCAGCTGCAGATGATGACAGGTGATGCTGAACGCCGAGTGGTCGAAACAGACGAGAAGGGAAATGAGGTCGCTGCAGAGGTTGTTGCTTAAACAAATAATTTTGTTTCTTTGCGGACTTTGCAGCCTGTCTCGGTAAACAAAAAGGTACTCATTTTGTTTTTTTTTTATTCAACATAATGTTGTTTTTTTTAAATAAACTATGCAAAATAAAAATACTAGTATTACAGTAATAAGTACCATGAATAATAAGTTGCTTCTCCAGCTGGCTTAGAGGATTTTTTAGCTGGCTTCTGTCTAAATCTTTTTTCACACTACTGTTGCCAATTGTCTTGAAGAGTGCCAATAGTTTCCACTGCAAAAAAACAAACAAACAAAAATTATTTTTTGATTTTTTTTTTTTAAGAATTCAGCTTTGTGTAAAGAAAACCTATCAAGTGAAATCCATTTCTACAAATCAACAAACAAAAAACATACTTTTTTGACAACTATTTGAATGCAATCATTTGTGTGCATCACTTTTTGGTTAAACAGACAATGCATCTGTGGAACCCAAGTACAAGGCTTTGTTCTGCTGAAAAACTCATAGATACTGGAATAAACAATACAAACCTTAGTTTGTTTGTTTGTTTTTTACCTGCACAATGTGTTAAAAAAAGATAGACGTTTATCTTTTAAATTATATTTAATTTCTTAATCAAATGGACAAACATCAGTTTTAATTTAACCCCCAAATTAATTACCACATATACTATTCTTATTATAATATAATCTTTTTTTTTTTTTTAAGTAGCAAAAATATTTCTTTAAAATTAAAACAGGAATAAAACACAAGTTAGAAAAGCATTTTAATGTTTGTTTCTTCCACGTTATGAAAAGATGTAATAAAAGTTTCTATTAGTGTATACTGTAGCAAATGTTTCTTGCTTAATGAGTTACAAATATTATTTGAACAAATCAACCAATGCTTGCCTTGGTACATTTCTGCAATATTACTTGTATCAATTGATTTATTTTATTAAGTGATACTTACCAATACTACTGTATTGATCTAAAAATACACTAATCATTTTCGCATTATTTTAAACAATTTACTGTAAATAAAAACAGTACTACTATAAACAACAACAACTCAAGTACTTATAGTCAGAGCTCGCTCAAATAACCACAAACTTGAATATTCCTCTTATCTGACAACCTGTAGGACACGCATCACAATTTTATTCGTCTGAGCAAATATTCCACCAACTTTTAATCTTGCAGATGCCTGAAACAATGTGTAGCAAACACCAAAATGTCAAATGAATCATGAAGAGAGGCGACATTTTTACCACGTTAAACCTGCTTAACCTCTATTTTAGAATAATTATTTGAATGCTGAGTGCATCACTATGGAAACAAACCACTTTTCTTAACTGAATAAATTCTGCAAAAGCAATTACAATAAAATAAATGTGCATTAAAATATGAATACTAACTCCACTTCTCCAGTAATACAACCTATTTGGCAAACTCTTAAATCATGCACTGTTAAAACAACAACAACAACAACAACAAAAACCTTTGTTGCAATAATCAGTGCCCATACTACATGCCTTCTGTTTCATGCACAATGAAACATTTTTATAATCTTATTATTTTATAATAAAATAGCATCACAAATACACATGAATATCAGTGCTCCTCAACAGAGAGAGAGAAAAAAAAAAATTGTGTGCCAGAAGCAATTGAGGCATCATAGTGACGGTAATTGTTCTGTGTGTGTATGACAGTTTTACCTGAGAAATAGCAATAGCACTGAGCGTTCACCCAGCTCATCATTCTCCGTTTAAAATCTATAGAGACCCCCAGGTGGAAAACTGGCTTATTATTTACCCTGATGAAAAGTGACTCATAAATCTGCTTTGATGCACTTATAATGAATCGTCTGGATGGCACACTTTAGACACCATGGAAACACAGTTTGGGCCAGAAGAAATGACTGGGCTGCACAATGCCATGGGTGCGAGCAGAGAGAAGAAAAGCGCAAGGCTCAAGGCTACCGCTGGAAGAATGCGTGGTGTTCTTGATGTCGGAGCCTTGGATGCAAATCAAAGGGCTCCGAGCCTCATTGTTGGCTCAGCTGTCAAGCTGGAATCCGCCAAGGTGATGATGGTGATAAACTCAAAAGCTCTTGGTTTGCTTGAGACGTGCGGGTTTGTTTGTGAAACTTTATTTAAAGTCACAGTAAATGTTTAATCATTAATGCAAAAAGGCAAGTCAGATTTAAAGCTCAGCATTGGAAGCCTTAGGTTCACAAACTGGTGAACTTCACAAAATTCTGTCTTAACTTGTGTTGATGTGTTAAAAAGAAATCTTACCTATTTACAGTCTATAAAGTCGGCAAAACGTGGTATTGGTGATGTAAAGTGTCTCACCTAGTTGAAAAAGTGAATTCTCAGATATTATAAAATAACTCCATTTTTCATAATGCTTAATGCTTATTAAGTCTCAATCCATGCTTCATTTTTGGTAAATATACATACACTTTATATATTTTGTTTTATTACATAAAAAGAAACACGTTTGCTAAATACAGTTTTATGCCCTTTTATGTACAGTGGAACCTCGGATTGCGAGTAACGTGGTTTACGAGTGTTCCACAAGACGAGCAAAGATTTTTAATTGGAAACCGAGCGAAAGTATTGGTTTACGAGTGCCGAGTATCATGTATCACGTATGCACCTCTTATATTTACACACAGAGCGACAAGTGATCACAACTGAGCCAATGTTTTTTCTGTCTCTTGCGCTGCGGAATTGTGGGTAATCGTCAACGGTAAGGTGCTGGTTCATTTGTTTTTTTTGTTTTTTTTACTTTACAGCAGTGATTTCGTTAGTATGCGCTTACGCAAGTGTCATTAGACAGATTTCTTTTTATCCCGTTAAAACAGTGTTTCCGTTGTGTGTGTGTTTGTTGTGAAACTGTGATGAGGGAGGAGGAGCTTTACTGTGTAAGGTGAGGCGAGGGAAGGGGCTAATTCCACGCACACAAATACACGGCACAAATGGAAACACTTATCTGTCGGGGTTTATTTAAATTTTTTTTTTAAGGTAAAGTGCATGTTAATTTCTTTTATTTTTACTTTATATATTGTATCAATTATTTTTAGGTATTTATTTTTTGGGGCTGTGGAATGAATAATTAGAGTTTTCATTATTTCTCATGGGAAAATTAGATTTGGTTTACAAGTGTTTTGGAATACGAGCCCGCTTCCAGAACGAAATTATGCCCAAGGTTGCACTGTACTGTAGTGTCCGTCATGTTTTTTTTTTTTTTATTCAAATCTTTTTCTGATTCAAATCTCTAACTGCTATTCAGATGAAACTCGGCCAATTGAGATTTCACATGAAAAGACAAACCTGAAAAAGTGTATTATTCTAAAATGCTAAATTGTTAAGATATCGCAACAATTATTTTCACAGGTCATATGCTTGTAGAAGTGTACACCAATTTAAGTATCAATAGTTATAAAGAAATATGAATAATTAGCATTTTAAATGATTATGGCTTGAAGCAAGACAGTATAACACTAATAAATGCAATATGCATAAATGCAATAATAAATGAAAAAATTAATCAGCACCAATACTGTGTTTTGGCCGGATGCTTATACCCTAAACTATAAAATGGTAATGTTTTAAAGGAAAAGGGTTATATTATCCCAGTTCGCACCTGTCCAGTTTCAGTCATGCTGTAGTCTCAGCTTCATGTTTTTCTGGCTGACTGGAGCGGCCGAGCCCTTTTGTGGTCTTCTGTTCTTTCAGCCAACTCGGCTTAGGGTTTGATGTCTTGTGAGTTCTGTGGTTCTTTTCGGCTCACCATGGTCATAAAAAGTTATTCAAGTACTGTAGCCTTCCTTTCAGCTCAGATCAGTCTGGTCATTCTCTCGTGGCCCAATCCATCATCAAGGCACTTCCTTCTACAGAACTGCTCTTCACTGGATTTTTTTTTTTTAGATACTATTTCAGAGGCTTTAATGTGTGAAAATCAGCATTTCCTAAAATACTTAATACAGTTAAAAGTCCCTACAATCATACTTCTTCCCAATTCTGACGATTGACGTGAATATTAACTGAAGGCATTGCTCTGCAGCCACTGACTGGCTGAATTAATACTGCAATTGTACTAAGAATGTGCAATTGTACAATATTTCCTGGCATTTACAGTATAAAAGGGGAGATAAAAGAGTACAGTACAGTATAAAAGAGTAGCTCGTGGGTAAGGTCTTGGAACATTGAGCCATGGTTCAGGGCATTGTTGGGCCCTTGAGCAAGTAAGATCATCACCCTCCACTGCTCAGATACTGTACAATCGGGCATCAAGCTGGCAACCTGACCCTCTAAGAAACTGTTACTGCAACAGCGGATACCTCTCTAGCAGTGGGAAGTATTTGTCACCTGATATGCCCGACCTTACTGTATAAAACATATTGTAATTCAATTCAATTCAGTTTTATTTGTATAGTGCAATTATCATTTTTGCAAAGCAGCTTTACACAGTCAAAAGAAAATTTGCCTAGGGCGACGGTGGCAAGAGAAAAAAACCCTGAGATGGCAATAGGAAGAAACCTTGAGAGGAACCAGACTCAACAGGGAACCCATCCTCATTTGGGTGATAACGGATAGCAGGGATTGATCTGCATTCACACTGCGTGTTAGGAGGCTGGAAGATCAGTATAACAATTGATTTCTTTAAGCTAATATGGAGCCCAGTTCGTTATTGGAAGCTCAGGTAGACTGTAGAAAACTCCAGTCTGGAACTATCGAGCAGCTGTAGTCCTCAGAGAACAGCTGTCTGCATCAGCCGAGGACAGGACCGTCTTCATGTTAAAGACTGCACGGGGCATCAATGAGACGAGAACTCCAACCAGAAGCGGAGCACCAGGACAAGTCTGACAGGTCCAGGGGGACCAGGGGGACCCGGCAGTCTGACAGGTCCAGGGGGACCCGGCAAAAGGAGCCGTGATCGCTGGCAGCTCGGGAGCGGCAAATGTAGCTGGACAGTATATTGTCTGTATATCGTTCATAATGCTTTCCAACACATCCATTTGCATGGCTCTATGTGTATTCATGTAAACCAATTCTACAGTTCATATTTGTCCAAAATATTTAATATCCTCTTTTTCCCTGCTTATCCATTTATTTACTTAATAAAGCAGTATGATGTGCCTCTGTTTCTGGTAGTTGCTGTTCTACAATTACTCAGCATGATTTCACCAGCAGCAGCAGCATGTTCAAGTCCTAGAAGGTGCAGTAAAACATCCTAAAACAGGCGCCCAGGGGCTCACGAAAAGGTCATATACACTGTTTCTATTCTGCCGGGTATGCTCTGCTGGTGAATAAAACAGCTTCCAACAGCACAACAATTAGGCTATTGAGATGGCCAGTGTGTTTCCAGCATGGCCAGTGCTGCATGCATGCATGCAGGTGTGCATATTCATGAATGAGAGCTCGCCACGCTGAACTAAACTCCCTCAGAACTGCTATGCGACCTCGCGTAAGATGATTCCCTCCCCCAGATTGCTGCTCTGCTTTTCAGATTAATTGAATCAAGTCGGTAGCGGCAAGATTTGGCAGCTTCGCTGAAGAATCTGTGTTTTTCATTTTCTCGAGGAATAAAATCCATAACTGTGGGTTCAAAACATTTCGTTCAGCCTTAACAATAGGCAGTCATTTGGTTTTTATATTGAATTTTAATATCAAGACTATGTCTCGTCATGAGAAACACTTCATATGAAATAAAGAAAAAGATATGGACAGTACGTTAACTTACAGTATGTATAGTTAATACTAAATGAAGTACCTGAAGTACCATTGACGGGAAAGTGGTTATAGATAAAAGGTCACTGCTAAAAATAAGATAATCAGTACTGATTATGTGATGTGAAGTACTGATTTTATTTCAGGTTAAAACCCATGTACATGTCTGTCTGCATCAAAGATGAACAAAATTTGGTTTGGTGTGACAGCATTATACAGTATGTTATTGGTTCCCACTGGATCGGTGGCTAAACATGCACCTAATTCATAGCAAGATTTTAAATCTGCTGTCATTTCATTTTATTACAATCGATAAGAAAGAGAGGATATAGAAATGTTTGTTCACGCTAAGTTGCATCTCTTTCAGCCAAAGGCTTTTTCTGTCCATTATCGGAGAGTGAATCACAGATGAGAAATCGAATAAGTAGATTAGATGAAGATGAAGTTTTGTCTAAAAATGACTCCGGCGCATTAAAATTCACTTCAGCATTTGCAAATATGACCTAATCCCAGTAGAAATATTCACTTTATCTTTTATAATTAATATCTATTGGTGCCGGTGTTTGTTTACATTGAGACAGTAGCGCATTAGTATCTTATTTTACGGTAGATTATTAAATCCGGCACATGACTGTTCATGGCACATAACTGTTCATGGCCAGGTTGCCATTGTTGGGCCCTTGAGCAAGGTCCTTAACCCTAACTGCTCCAGGGGCGCTGTACCATGGCCGACCCTGCGCTCTGACCCCAGTTACACTGGGATATGCGAAGAAGGAATTTCACTGTGCTGTAATGTATATGTGACAAAATAAAGGCTTTACTTTACTACTTTACTTTACTATATCATCGCTTTTACTCAACATTTAGATTTCACTTATGGTGCAGGTTAAACTTCAGGCAGAGATCTAAGACCTGCAAAGGTTTCATGAAATTCTGTCCAGCCAGTTTTGTGTGATGCTGTGACAAAAATCTGGGCGAGACAGACAGACAGACAGACAGACAGACAGACAGACAGAAAATTGTCTGAGACTGGTTTCTGGTCCTTCGATGTATGAATCATGTGCTTTAGTTTTCTATATTGGATTCTTCTCCACTGGAAAGATAGGAACACAATTGGTTCTTACTGTATACCTAGTTCTTGCTGTTTGGTAGTGCTGATTGCAGTGTGATTGTAGTGTTGCTTGCAGTGTGATTTGTTCTCAGGTAATTAGATAGGTAAAGTGTCTGTAGCGGTAAATGAGCATATCCTGCAACAGAGTTGGTCATGAATCTAGATAGCAACTGCACATAGAATTGAAAAGAGAGAACACAGAAAAGAAAGACATTCTTACTTAGTAAGGAATGACTATTTTTAGACAAATACCTCATTACTCACACAGCAGAGGCAGATCTCCCAGAAACCTCATCTACCCTCCAGTACTGTCTCATTGTCCTGCACTGGTGGTAGGCGGGCTCTGGAACTGCCAATCTGCTGTAAAGAAAGCAGATTTTATCTCAGCCCTAGCTACCCATTACTCTTTCGACTTTCTGGCGCTAACAGAGACCTGGATATCTCCTCAGAACTCGGCTACACCAGCTGCCCTATCCTCTGCCTATGTATTCTCTCATTCTCCACGAGAAACTGGCAGAGGTGGTGGTACGGGTCTGCTGTTGTCTAAGAGATGGTCCTTCTCGCCTATTGACCTGTCTCATCACAGTTTTTCATCATTTGAATTTCATGCAGTTAAGGTAACCTCTCCAATTAACCTCCACATCTTGGTTATCTACCGTCCACCTGGCTCCCTAGGAAACTTTCTGGATGAAATGGACATGCTTCTTAGTCTTTTTTCCTTCTGCTAACACTCCTCTCACTGTTCTAGGAGATTTCAACCTCCCCTCTGACAAACTCGAATCATCTTCACTCTTTCTCTTTAACTCTAAACAGTTGACCTCCAACACACAAGGCAGGGAATTCTCTTGATCTCGTTTTTTTGCCGCCCTTCCCCAGTCACAGATATCACTACTATTCCTCTTCATCAATCTGATCATTACCTGGTATCCTTCACCATAACTCTTCCTATTCTGTGTAAAGCTAACCACCAAAATTTCCCTCTTACCCGCAGAAACCTTCACTCTGTCTCCCCTTCCTCGGTGTCTTCATGCAGCCTATCATCCCTCCCAGACTCAGACTCCTTCTCCTCTCTACCACTAGAGACTGCGACTGAAACTTTCCTCTTCTCTCTCTCCGCATCCATAGATCTGCTTTGCCCGCTGTCATCTAAACCAAGGAAGACGTCTTGTCCTGCTCCTTGACTATGTGATGTACTGCGCAACAACAGGAGAGAATTAAGAACTGCAGAGAGAAGATGGAAGAAATCGCAGCTTGATGCAGATCTTGTCTCTTACCAGACTATTCTCTCCAAATTCACATGTGTCGTGACTTCTGGCAAAACGGCCTTCTACAGAGAAAAGCTGGAAGCCTCTGCACATGATCCTGGCAAACTCGACAACATCTTATCCACACTACTCAACCCACCGACTCCTCCTGCCCCTTCCTCTCTGACTGCTGACGATTTTGCCACATTCTACGATGGGAAAATTGCAACAATCCACCAGTCCTTCACTCCCAACCAAACTCCTACAGCAGAACCTCAGGACCTTCCCTTCCCTCAGCAGAATTTTCCAACCTGTCATCTGATGAGATTCAGCAGATCATCTCGTCATCTAACCCTACCACCTGTTCATTAGACCCAATCCCATCCACAATGCTACAGGCCATCTCATGAGATCACCTTCCCTTCACCACAACCATCATCAACCATTCCATATCATCTGGTCATGTTCCTGCTGCCTTCAAGAAGGCAAGGGTGATTCTCATCCTCAAGAAACCCTGCCTGGACCCATCAGAAGTTAACAACTATCGTCCAGTATCACTTCTCTCTTTTATTTCCAAAATTCTTGAAAGGACTGTTTATAACCAAATGTCTCTTTATCTCTCACAGAACGACCCTAATGATCACAACCAATCTGGATTCAAAGTGGCACATTCCACTGCCCTTCTGTCAGTCACTGAGGAGCTCCATGCTGCTAGATCTGCTAAACTGTCATCTGTCCTGATTCTCCTGGACCTGTTAGCTGCGTTTGACCCAGTGAACCACAAGATTCTATTAACTATTCTTACAAGCCTTGGAATTTGTGGAACAGCATGGCAATGGTTTGCTTCTTACCTAGAAGATAGGTCGTATGAGGTGACATGGGGAAGATCTACAGGGCTCATTACTTGGCCCCCTTCTGTTCTCCCTCTATACCCGGTCTCTTAGTAAGGTCATATCATCGCATAGATTTTCATACCACTGTTATGAAGATGACACTCCACCTATTCTCTCATTTCCTCCCTCTGACACTCTGGTTTCCACCCGGATCTCAGCACCTCTGGCAGACATCTCATCCTGGATGGCAGGTCATCAGCTGAAGCTCAATCTGAGTAAAACCGAATTGTTGTTCATCCCTGGTGATTTATCCCCAGCTCAAGACCTTGTGATATCCCTGGACAACAATCAAATCACTCCTTCAGCCACTGCCCACAATCTTGGGGAAACCGTGGACAATCATCTGTCATTTTCTCCACACATCGCTAACCTTACTCACTCTTGTAGATTTCTACAAGATAATATCAGAAGAAACCGCCCATTTCTTTCTTCACAGGCTACTCAGGTGCTTGTTCAGTCTCTTGTTATTTCAAGACTGGACTACTGCAACTCACTCCTGGCTGGCCTGCCTCTGTCCACGATTCATCCTCTGCAAGCATGTCTCATTGTCATCCTTCCCAAGTTCTCCCACACCACCCCACTCCTCCGCTCCCTGCACTGGCTTCCTGTAGTTGCCCGCATCAAATTCAAAACGCTGATGCTTGCCTACAAAGCTAAAAATGGCCAAGCACCAACTTACCTCTCTGCTCTAATCACACCACGCACTGCCCCAGGTTCCCTCCTATCCTCCAGCACTGCTCCCTTCATCCCACCATCTCTCAGGGATCGAGGACGGTATTTATCCAGGCTCTTTTCTGTTCTGGCACCTAGGTGGTGGAACGAACTTCCTCTAGATGTCTGTACAGCAGAGACTTTGACGATCTTCAAATGACGACTCAAGACGTATCTGTTTCTCCAGTAACCCCCCTCTCCCACCCCCCCCCACACACAAAAAAAAACTCTTCCCACTTGTGTTTGACTAACAGCACTTATTATTGACCTAGTTAACCATGTCTAAGTATCTATCCAGTGATGTAAACGTTAAAGCACCTTTTGTAAGTCGTTCTGGATAAGAGCGTCTGCCAAATGCCTAAATGTAAATGTAAATTTAATCATAAAAATATCATTTTGAGTGACCACTGTTCTGACCACTGTACAAACAAAATCTTTTATTTATACAGATGATGGCAAAGACCACACTTCGTTCTCGTAGCTGCATCTGGAAGCTCTGCATTTCTTGCCTCTCTCTCTTTATTATTGCATCATTGGTTTAACCACAATAATTACTCGAGTCTTTTCTGTTGTTTCATGATGTGCCATCTCATCCTGAGATTAAGGCACAGAAATAAACCAGACACATCATCTGAGGTGTCCAAATCATCTGTCTGATATTAATAACTTGGTTTGTACATGTTAAATTGACAGCAAAAAACAACACTAAAATAAAAACATCTGCTGTGAACATGCCTTTTTATTTATTTATTTATTTATTTATTTATTTAATTTTTAGGGAATGATTCATCAGTCTCCAAAACTAGTTATTCTTTCTTGATGAAGAAATTTAGGAAATTTAAGAGTGGCTGTTTGAAGTAGATTTTGAAAGCTGTTTTTTATGGGACAAATACTTATAAATTTAATGATTATAATAAACAGGATAGGTATTAAAATATAGGCTATAATAATATATAATAATAATAATAATAATAATTATTATTATTATTATTATTATTATTATTATATATCCAGTACTAATCGTTTTATAATTTTATTTATAATTTAAGCAGAGCAAGATAATGATAAGATAGTAAGAAGACGTAACATGTTTTCACAGAATAATTCAAGGTCTGTAGCTTGTGTGTGTGTGTGTGTGTGTGTGTGTGTGTGTGTGTACTGTAGTAAAAACGTAGTACACATTTAAGAAACAGTGATATTACAAAGCATAGTAAATATTAACTAACTAGCTTTCAGCACTTCAATCCTATGGAAGCTGAGATCAACTCAACATGTTGAGCTTTCACCTCACTTATCAGTCTCAAGCATTTCTTTTAATCAAGAAATGGTATCCTTTTCTATAAAGTCTGCCTATGATTCGCTTACAGTTCCTATAAGACTGGCTGTCTGAAGTGAGGATTCCCCCAGAATTATATTACATATTTGCATAATTCAAGCTGGGTAATATAGTGACTGAAGATAAATGGAGGTAAACATGATAATCATGTAAAATTGTAAACTCTGCCAAAATGCTGAGGCTCAGAGGTTCAATTCTGCACTGCATTACTTTGAAATGAAAAATAAAATAAAATAAAATAAAATAAAATACAGAATCATTCCATGTCTCCGGAAAGTAGGCAGAAGTCTCGAAGTTGAAATAATCAAAGAGAATAAACAAACATTGCATCAGGGAATTTTTCTACAAGTTACAGATCGCTGATAAATCCTACAAGGTCACAACCTCCTGAGTCGTTCTAAAAGGCCAAAAGGTTCTGACATACTGTACATGTTACAACGTTATTTATGATGAAGCTGCTTGGAAATCACTTACATTCAAAGAAACTGTTTGGTGCATTTAGAAGCAGCTTCGCAGAAACACGGATGTAGACCTACTGTACATCGCTAACGAGCAACCTTGAAATGACGGCGGAAAGGAAAAAACCTTCTAAGACAGCATGATGGAAAAATCTGCATTTTATGAAAATAGGTTCTTTAATAAAAGACAGTGGTTTTATGACGGCAAAGGATGGTTCAATGAAGTATATAAGCCCTTACTGTAAACTGTTGTATTATCAGTTTAAAAACTACAAAGACCCATTAAAAAATATATATATATATATATATATATATATCAAGGTATTAAAAAAAAAAAAAAAGTTTTTCCCCTAAAAAACCTTGAGTCTAATACTGTAGTTATTAATCAATACTAATGTGGGAAACTGACAATAAAATAGGTCCGTGTTAATTTAGAGAACTAAATAGAGAATAATTAGACATTGGCAAGAAAGACTTGAAGAAAAGCTTGAAGTTTGCACGATAATTATACATAATTATAGTATTTTGTTGAATCGCGTGTCCTACTGAGGATGGGTCACATGACTTCTCAATACTTGAATCAATGTAAGACATTTATTTATTTATTTATTTATTTTTTACATTTTTACTCTGTAACATGAGTTTTATTGACCTTAATTAAACAAATAATACTAGTACAAAGTAGCAAAAGGTATTATTATTATTATTATTATTATTATTATATTATTGTAGTTATTGTGAACTGTTTAAGGATCGATGTATCCAATGACGGAAAGCACTTTTTTAAGTCGCTCTGGATAGGATCGCCTGCTAAATGCGTAAACGTAAATGTAAATATTACAGAAGCAAACAAAACCTGTTCTGTTATAGAAATAAAAATAATGCATTTATTTGAGATTCTGGTTTAAGCAATATCTCAAGGGAGAACGCTATTGGCATTTACAGTATATTTATACTCACAGAAATGTCATATGTTTGAAATTGTTTTTGTTTTTTAATCTTGCTATTAATGTGTACATTGAAATATATCGGAGTACTAGACTTGTTGGCAGTGCAGGCGCCCCTGTTGAAATTACTGACGGCAAAATCTACTCGTGTCCTTTTACGTTTGTCCTAGTATGCCGAGATAGAAATTGGTCCAAAAGGATGCGTTCGTACATGGTTCAGTCAATATAGATACAAGTTTCTCAAATAAACGCTGCACTTAATCTCATAGAGAGTATTTTATCTAGAGCTACAGGACAACAAAACCATTTTAACTGCCAAGTGCATACCGGTTTCACAGTGTGTGTCCCACATGTTATCACTCTGCCTCTTCTGAACCTGCAAATAGTTGAACATGATGTCGAGCAGTGGGTGGTAAAAGTGGTAAATAGGTGATGCTGGAAGCCCTATTCAGTCTGTGCTTCAGCAGTGTCACAGCCCAGGTGCAGCACTGCTACACCACGGACACGTAGGACACAAAAAGGTGACTCACAACCGCTCAGTGCTTTCTGACCACGACATTGTGTCCGGTTACTGCTACACCTTAAAATATACATCGAAGTTACACGAGACTTTCTGTTGCATATCGATGCATTTTTAAAAAATGCCAGACTTCTCGCAAAAACCATCATAGAAAAGACGTGTGAATGCAAGTAGCATGTCTTGTGTGTGTGTGTGTGTGTGTGTGTGTGTGTGTGTGTGTGTGTGTGTGTATATATATATATATAATATATATATATATATATTATTCTGCAATTAGAGTACTACTGGAAGGCATTAAGAGACACTCTCATCTATTTTTTTACCTAATTTCTGTACAACAAAATCTACATTAATGCTGAATTCTAAAAATACCGCAAAGTTAAACCTCACTCTGTGTTAAATGCTCACTTGAGTGCTATGCGATGAGGTTGACTTTATTTAAAGTCTGCCAGTGATTCAGCTGACAGCCAGATGAAATCTATTTCACCACCTTGTATTAGCACAGAAAGCAGTATTGATGCACGTCTTACATGATGCATGTTTGAGCCTTTTATAAAACTTTGCTCGGAGAAAGGTTCGATCAGGGTCTTCAGGTGGATGAACAGTTGCCCATTATTGTAGTTAAGCATCACTTTTTGATGAGACTAGAATGATGATGCGATGTGAGTGAATTGGGGAGATTTCACTCACATCAGAGCTACCTTTTGGATGAGCTGCATGGGTGAGATGCTGCACAGGGGAATATCTACTAGGCCTTGCACCAGTCCAATCTCAAGTTGCAAAAGGACTGAACGAGCATGGATGAGATCATTGGACAGAAATTGTCGGAATCGGTTTACGTTCTAAAGAGTAACATATTGACCTACTGCATACAAGGTTAACATGGAGTTTGCATGTTCTGTCCGTGCTTGCCGGTTTTCCTCGCGGTACTCCGGTTTCCTCCCACAGTCCAAAAACATTCAGATTAGGCTAACTGGCGTTCCCAAATTGGCCATAGTGTGTAAATGAGGGCGTTTATGTGTGTGCCCTGTGATGGCTTGGCAGCCCATCCAGTGTGCACCCCGCCTTGTACCCTAAGTCTCCTGCTATAGGCTCCAGGCCCCCATGACTCTGTATACAGGATAAAACGGTATAGACGATGAGTGAGTGATACAAATTTAACGAGACCATGAAATTAAATTGCATGTGGAACAGGAACTTGGACAAGTTTGTATTTGTTTGTTTTCTTAATAGAGCGGCCCTTTCTTAATGCACCATATAAAGTTTGGTGCGTTGGTGCATTTTATTCAGGAAACCTAATAAAAGCTGATTTTTCAGTTGCAACATTTTTTAACGACTACTATGAGCTCACAATAGGAGCCACACCCTATTTCATGCAACTGTTTTTAAAACAAATAGGTATGATTATCACAATAAATCTAAAATGAAGTGTAAAGAACAGGGCCCGTAGTCACAAAGCTTCACAAAGAACTTAAATATAGTAACTACTGTGTGGAAATTGGTTCCTTCAAAAGCATTTCCAACATTTAGCTGTTTAATTATCTTTAAGATAACTTTGCATGAAGTAGCCTGTACTCTTGATTATACAATTTCTTCATATACAAAAACCATGATTCACTGTCTGTTCTAATGTATTATCATGTGTTCTGTTTTCACAAAGAGCACAATTCAAAACCTTTGCAGAGGTCAGAGGTTATGTTTTATTAACCAATCACAGTCCTTGAATTGCTGCATCATCCCTAGCAGCGGGGTCGACCACACCCCCTCACTAAGATAAAAGTTTTTCTACTGTACTTTCCTTACTCAGAGTTGCTCTAAAAGGTTTTCTAATTCACTTTTAGTCCAGGACTCCCAGCTAGGACTTTTTAAGCTAAGATAGGAGCTCTTTGAGAGAATTCTAAGAGGCTTTGTGAATACGGGCCCAGGAATTTGGTGATTTTAGAACAGGGATATTTAGAAAATGAAAATTTGACTATATTTAATCCAAAGTCATATATAGAACATGTGACTACACTAGATTAGCATCATACAGCACTGCTTGAAAAGTCTTGATTCACTTCTCATTAGGTATACACACGCACGCACAAACACACATGCGTGCGCGCGCGCACACGCGTACACACACACGCACGCGCGCGCGTACACACACACACACACACGCGCGTACACGTACACACACACGCGCATACATGTACACACACACACACACACACACAAACGCGTATACACACACACACACACGCGTGTACACACGTGTACACACACACACGCGTATACACACACGCGTATACACACACGCGTATACACACACGTATACACACACGTGTACACACACACACACACGTGTACACACACGTGTACACACACACACACGTGTACACACACACACACACGCGTACACACACACACACACACACCACACACACACACACACACACACACACACACACACACACACAAAATCTCATCAGATTATCTTGAGAAATTGATAGCTAGAATGCCTATGGTCTGCCAGGCTGTAATTGCTGTTTTATTTTATTTTATTTTTTTTATGAAGGCAACAACACATTCATGATTTTCATCAAAATCATTATTTTTAACTCAGTCTGTCTTGTTCTTTTGCTCTATTTTCTACTCAGCCTAATTCCGTGTGTGTTTCCTTGGAAACAAAAAAATTTTTTTTAAGTGAACCTAAACTTTTTTTTGAGTGGTAGTGTGTATGTACAGTATATGGATGACAATCTCAGCAGCAACCTCATTTCCCCTCGTTTGCTATATATATATATATATATATATATATATATATATATATATATATATATATATATATATATATATATATTTGAATGATTCACAGGTCTGATCCTGAAAGCCAAAAAAAGTCCTTGAGGAATCCTGGAGAACTTTTCCTCAAGACTAAATGAAAAAAAGAAATAAACAAAAGAAAATCAGTATTTTTAGAATAAAATTATAAAGCAATGACGGGTGGCTCGAGTACTATAAGCCAGAAAGATATTACGTTTCGCGGGGTTTCAGTTCTTTACCTTCTACATTAATATATACTGAACACCATTATATTACAAATTGCACCACTGACTATAATCAATGGTAAAGACCTTGGCAAAAAAAAATAATAATAATAATAATAGGTAATAAATAATGTGCTTGAATGTGAAATTCAGTAGCATTATCCACAGAGCACATAGATGGTATTTCATAAAGGTTAAAAGGAAAATGGCAGCCTAGTTAGTAACATTTTCACTCTGCCATTAAAAAACGCATTAGGGAGTAAGCCAAGATTTTGGTGCCCCGAATCGTCTTCAAATTGGACGTGTGCATTTCTTCTATCATTCTGACGCTGGAATTATAGACGAACACCATCGCTGAGCCACAGAACATGTATGTAGGGTTTATGATTGATATTCGAGCCCTCTCGAGCACAAATCTATCCCTGTATAATTGAAAAGGATTCACGTACTATTGATTGACAGAGTGCCATCAATGAATTATACCGTCGATTCGTTTGGCAGTTGTGCAAGCTCAAGTGATATATTAGACACTAATAAAATCAATGGATATCTTAATTGACATCATTTGTTCCACCTGGTCTGCCCCAAGCTATTAACCTTCTGGGCTTATTTAGCACAAAACCACAATTTTGAGAATTGCTTATATCTTTGTAATGTATGTACGGCTTTTATTTTTATGTAACAAGCAACCAAAGTGTGTTTTGATGATTATCTTGCTTTTGAACATTCCGAATTTCTTATTTACCTTCATGGAAGTAGTTTGTATTTGAATGGGTGTTAATAATTGACAGGTGTATATATACAGTATGCACTATTGTGATCATGAATATTCTCACCCCAATAACTGAAATGTGTGTGTATGAAGGCATTTGTTGCTGTAAATTGTTGAATCTTTATTTTGGCCACAGTGATACTATCTATATATATATATGATACACGATATATATATATATATATATGTGTGTGTATAAGATGTGTACAAGAACTGTTGTAAAATACTAAAGATGTCATTAGAGCATTCAAATATTAATAATATGCTAATCCCAATAGTAGACACTTTTGACTGTTAAGGAGGAAAGGTATTAGATACAATACACCATACCCATTAACATTGTTAAGCTCTTAATCATTATTTGTCTTTTTTTTTTTTTCTTTTTTTTTTTTTTTTTTTTTGGCAAACAAGGAAAAGTGAATGAAGAGATACTTTTTACATAGTCAGCAAGTTTATAAGTTTAGACATTATTGATTTCCAACAATCCAACTATGTATTACTAGGGCACATTAATTTATTTATTTATTACACTGGATCTTGTACTGTAAATGTATATAAGTTTCACGGGAGGCACTGCCGAGATTTACAGCCTGACCAAGTCTTTCTCTTTCTCTTTTTGCTAACAATGTCTTTCAGGACTTAGTTGGCAGGCCAGTGATTGTAATCTTAAAAATATAAACTCTGTGCTATCGTTTACAAAAGACAATTTGCTCACAATTTATTCGCGAAACCTAATAAAACCAGATTTTTCTGTTTCAACACTTTTTAACAGCTACTGTACACTATGAGCTGACATGGGAGCCACACCCTATTTCATGCAACTGGTTTTTTTTTTATTTTTTTTATTTTTTAGAACAAATAGGTATGATTATATAGGCTGGTACAGTAATGCGTTCCACTAAAGAGATTCAGTTGTGGTACACAATCCCAGAAAAGAGGGCAGAGCTCTTTGTATCCCTGTTAACTGCTTCTAAGTTGTTGCAAATGGCTCCTGAACCATGTGCATTGTGTTTCAATCTTTCATTACTGCTAGCTAACATGAGCACGAGCTTCCGCCAACATGCTGGCAGGTTCATGACTCACCTCACCGCTTTGTTCACAGTTAACATGAGCTACAAGGATAACTAGCTTTTAACACAAGGCTGAATTCCGAATCCATCTCTAGCCCTCAAAACCATCTCAAGGGCACTAGGTGTGGAACAAGGGATCAATGGACCATACTCCCTAAACAGAGACACTATCTTTCGTTACCTTTTCATAACATTAGCTTTCCATTTTATACTATTTGGGTTTCAACCACAGACACATTTATTATTATTATTATTATTATTATTATTATTATTATTATTATTATTATTATTATTATCAATCAATCAATCAATTGTATTTTTAAACACAGATATGCAAGTTTATGCTCTATGCCTGAGAAGATGCAGATATTTTTCTTATCCATCATTTTATTTAGCATTTAGGTTGTAAATAATTTTAATTCATCATTATGATGTGACACTTGGGGGACTTGGACCGGCCAGTTTTATTATTATCATTGCCTCCCCTTAAGCATCCCATCATAATGATGAATTATGAAAACTACTAACTGCTATAAAAACATGGCTCAAATTAACTTGGCAATCAAATAATAACCAAATAATGCCCTTTTTTTTCAAGCATAGAACATTAACTACAGATTTGAGCAATAACAAAAGTGCATACACACACACAAAAAAGGAGGAGTAAAAGACAGACCAACAATTAAACAAAAAATATATATATCTTCCCAACAAAAGCTATGCTAATTGCTATTTCCCTGCCACTCAATGAGTGAAATAATTGTATGAAAGTCCAGCTGTCATTCTATAAAATTGCCTGAACTATAAGCTACTGTAGGTAGACAACTGCTGTCCATTTGACAAAACTTGCAAGATTTACAGGACTCAACATCGTTCTGGCTACATAGTGCTGGTAAGAATTCAAAACGGCTTTCAGGTCACAGGAACATGGCGTTAAGTCCAACATACAGTATATGTGTGGTTGGTGCAGTTGACTGCATCAAGGGACACAGCTCATTACATTTGACAACCTAAAATGATGGATGAGAAAAATATGGAGTTGCAACCAAATTAGCTTTGCACCTGCACAAATACACTCTTTATCTTTATCTATCTGCCATCAGCAGATTCTGACATAGGCATTACTAATAGATTAAGACCCCTTTCCAGGGCAAAATATTGCATCAGCTTGTCACCCTATAATAGGAAAAATCTTCGGAGGGCTCAGATTTACAAGAAAGACATCAGAAGAACCAAATATAACCTTGACAATATTACTTCTCCTATTGTTTTAGGGTTTGCAATCACAATTTTCATACATGAGCTTTTCATTAACACTTGGAGCCAGAGGCAGTCTACTGGACATTTCTCTTGCTTTCTGAGCAGGATACGAATGAACTTTAATTAATGTTACTGGATATTCAAGTGATCCCCGATGGCCAGAACCGTTAGTTCGTGTTATTAGCACAGAAAAGCTTCAAAGACTAGACGGCAGCTCAAGTTCATTTGTAAAATATACAGTTGAATTACATATACTAATCATGAGCATGAACGTCTTGGAAACATTGGGCTATTTTTGGGGATGATTGTGGTACATTTCTGGGTCAGAATGATCCAGAACATTGTTTATTACAGGAAATATGGTGCTGTAGACTTGTACTGTACATACCTGCTGAAGGAAGATCGACACTTGTTGCCAGTGGATCATACTGTATAACCAGTTTTGCTTTTCTATCTGTTAATAAATGTGTCCTCTCTCTCGCTCTTGATGAAGTAAGGTCTCAGAAAATTGGCAGAGGGTTTTTTTGTTGTTGTTGTTGTTGTTGTTGTTGCATCAAGCCAAAATTGCTCATGTTGCCTGGAGGGGACAAGGTACAGTACCATAGAGGGTTTTTATAAATGGGAAATTGCATTATAAATGACGTACAGCAAATGGCTTACATTAGCAACATCATTGTGTAAGTTCATATAATTTCTTGTCACCAGTGGCAGTTTCTGGTATTAGTGATATTACAAATTAACTAATGTAAAATTATTATATATATTAAAAAAAAAAAAAAAACAGAACTTAACATTAGTGTAAAGGATAAGATAGATGGATAAATAGATGGGAAAGAGAATTGTTAGATAGTAACAAGTAACAGGTGAGACACTATGTTGCTATGTATATCTATATCTATACATACAGTAGAGTACAAGCAAACATAAACTGTGTTAAAAGGAAACCATTCACAGTAAGTTAAAACAATCATTTTCTTGTGCCATTATTATTATTATTATTATTATTATTATTATACCTTAATATAAAATACGTACAACTATTCCACACTGGTTCAGCTTCAATGCTAGTAATTTCACAATTGAATATACAATATAAGAAATTAGTTAAAGAACTGTAAAAAGTTAAACAAAGTTTAGATTTCTAGTTGAAGAAATCTAAATTCTACATTCAGCTGTCTTTTAAACTTAAAATTTAAATGCATATATATATATATATATATATATATATATATATATGAGTACTTTACACTGGATGATTTTTTTTTTACTGTGAGTGTATTCAGAACTACATTTTGGTAGTTGTTTTATTGATTTAATCATGTGTTTTTTAATCATAGCACTTTTTATTATTAAAGTTAAGTGTATTACAATATGTATAATTTAGAAACTGGATATTTTGGGGATATTTATATAATCATTACATACAAGATTGTAATATTATATTCAGGATTTCTAGGATACAGGTTTTTCGCATGTGTGTACATTTATTGACTAATGTGACGGGCGGTAAAATGTCACAAAATGCCAAAAGGAGTTGTGTTTAAACAAATACATGAGTGGTGAACAGACAAGCTGCGGTAATAGCCGTTTAAATCTGCTACTTATTTTTCCTTAAAGAACTGAGAGTGCACAGTGCATACGAGGAATCTTTCCTTAATGTCATGGAATTACGCTTACACACGTTTATATAACGTACTTCAAATTGATTGTAGTGGTTGAAATAACTCTGGGTCTGTTTTCTTAACATTCTTTCTATATATACTAATACTAATAAGGATTATGGATTATCTCAACTAAAACAATTTTTTTTTAGACAGGTTGCTTCCGGATCTCAAAAGTAAAAACAAACAATTTCACACTGTAACATGCAACCGTTACAATTGATTTTGTCTAAAAAGCAGTTTGAGGTTAGGATGATTTTTAAAAACGCTCATTTGAACGCGAATCTCAAATGAAAATCATGCAATATAGAAAGTATGCGATATTAAGTGATAATAATATTGGCATCCTAACAGTATTTATATTGGTATCATGATGATTAACTAAATTATTTGTTTGTTTAATTCTATTTTTATAGCTGTTTCATGGATTCTAACGGATTTTGAACTCTAGCATTTGAAAACATAACCCGGACTATTTTATGGCGTTCCTAACAGCTGGTGCCATTTTTTTGGAAAATACCCATAATACTCTTTTCTTCCACAATGCACAAGTAAACAAAAAAAAAATGAAAACAAATCCTCAAGCGTGATGACATAAATATGTGAATAAGTGGTTTGTAAGAAATAAATAAATTTGCACATCCAGCAGAGCTACAAGTTACTCTGATCGGGTTTCCATGCACAAACAATCAATCAAACAAAGTAGCCGTATTAATTCTAAGTACTACTGTTAGATAGTTGGTTGTAACTTCCCTTTTTTCCCCACATCTTTAACTAATCCCTTATGTTTTTGAGCAAAGATTTTTTTTGATAAGATGAGCTGCCTGAAATCTTGAACCCATGTACTGTACATGATCATATGCAAGGTTTCCTCCCTTGCTGTCAGGCCTTTACTGTCGTGGGGCTTTCTGCATTCCGTCCAGTCCGCATTAAGTAAGAAAAAGCATGCTTTATTGGGCCAAGAGCAGGCGATTTTTCAGTTTTGGAGCATTTGCCTAAACCTGATTAGAGAGCATAGCACTACACACTTCTGCTTCCATCCTGATTCTTTTAATTAGCAGTCAGGTCATCAATAAACTCCAGTCACCCGGTCCTATCGGCATCCATACACACTTACGCCTCCACCATGTTTTTTAGATGGTGTTGTATGATTTGGATCATGAGATGTCCTTTTCTTTTTTTATTTCTCTTACATCATTCTTGTACAAGTTATTGTCGATTTCATCAGGCCAAAGAATCTGGAAATGTCTAATCTGGCCTTTCTGTTGCACCTTATCAGTGGATTTCAACTTGTTGTGAAGCATCTGCATTTATTTCATAAAGCCGCCTCTTGACTATAGACATTGACGATGACACGCCTACTTCAACAAGAGTGTTCTTGACCTTGCCAGATCAGTGTTGTTCTCCATCATGGACAGAATTCATTTGGTTGTGTTCCATGGTCTTTCAAGCTTTTTGATGTTGCTGAGCACGACAGTCAATTCATTCTTTTTGGGAATGTTTGACTTTTGTCTGACTTTTGGATTGTATTGCTATCTCTCAAATGGGTTTATTTTGTTTCGTCACCACATAATTTTGGTTCACTCGCATAGACGTATGACGTTTAAAGTTTGAGTGAACGGCCACGAAATGCCTCACTCATGTCGCACGCAGAGCCACCTCCAGGCCTTTTATCTGCTTCATTAGTCATGGAGTAACAAGGGAACCGGCTACACCTGGCTATGCAAACTGCTTGTCAGCCAGTTATTCCATTATTCATGTCTGTAATTCCTGAATGGTTAATGCCACACTTTTGTCAACTCCCTTGGATTAAAGCTGAACGTCTCGACATTCATTCAATTCTATCTTGATTGTTTCAGTTCAAAAATCAATGTGGTAGTGAGACCGAAACTCTTTGTTCGCTCCAACATTTTTGGGCTTGACTTTGTCTGAACCATACTTATCTCGAGGACCGAGAATTTGCGTGTTAATTTAAAAAATGTTTAAGGATTAAAAACACAAAAAGATTGTGAGAGAATAAATGCTTTCTTGGTCTTGAAAGATTATATCTACAGTATATGTATATACAGTACAGAGTTTGTGACAGTAGCTTATATATTTAACTGTTATCGCTATATGTATCAAACCTATTATTACTTTTTTAAATTCCTTAAAATTAAGCTAAGACAACTTACCCCAATTAAATACTGCCATATATTTTTTCAATCTGAAACAATTCATCCTGAATATGAGACTTGCGATGACTTCGGGTAATTTTTATTATCACAGTAGCAGTTTGTTATGCAAGTGAGATTATCCATAGCAGTAGAAGAAAAGCTGCATGGGCGGGACTGGTTGTTAGGAATGATACAAATCTACAAGGACAACTGATGCATATTGTGATCCCTACGCAAGTGGCGAGTCCAACAGGTCTATGAGAGCATAACTAAAAGATAGAGCCAGAAGCCGTGAGGGGGCGTAATGGAACATGAACATGAATTTCATGTCACAAAAATAAATAAATAAATAAATAAATAAATAAATAAATCACATCCCCTGTTGTACTGATCTATTCACGCCATTGCAGATACCAGATTTAACCAGCAAATTGCACTTGCAATTATGGCCAAATAGTGTGTGTTAGGATATTAATAGTGAAAACTAATAACTGAATTTAATCAACTGTAGACTCACATTTAGACACACACACACACACACACACACACACAAACACTTCCTAACATTTCTGCTGCAGAACTCTGCAAATCATTGCTTGCATTTCTGTTACAATACAAAATATCATACACTACCTTCAAGTTATGTCTGAGACAGAAAGGGGTTTTGACAACAAGATGTTTCCAAACCACCTCCCTTGTTGATTTTGCCCAAAGTTTTATATTGTCGGGATGCTATGGGAGAAACCTAAAGTTTTCACTATTCTCTTCAGCTAAAAAAAAAAATCCACTGTCAGCAACTACATGACAGCAGAAGTAGAGTATCATTAGGCGAGTAGAAAAGCAGTCGCGTGTACTGTAACCCATATACCCATATGTAGGGATATCAGGCATAAAGTAGATAATAGTGCAGTTTTAGGTTTAGAAAAAAAAATTAACTGTAAAACTTACAGTAACTGTAACACAATTTACAGTAGATACTGAATATATATATATATATATATATATATATATATATATATAGGTTAATGTAACAGGCCAAACAGGTCCCATATTTGACAGTTTCTTGAATCAAGTTCACACGGGTCTCAGATGTCCACCAAACCCCTGATGAACCCCACCCCACAGATCTGAGCAACAATCCTGAGGTGCGTATACACAAAATCTAGTTGGCTTGTTTAAGCCCTGGCTAATGTGAAAATTTACAAAGGACAAAAATATCTCTTTTTTCTGACATTTTCTGTCCTAAAAATGACTAAAAAGTGAATTATGCATAATCTCACTCACTCACTCATCATCTATACCACTTAATCAGGGTCATGGGGACCTGGAGTCTATCCCAGGAGACTTAGGGCACATGGCAGGGTACACCCTGGACAGGGTGCCAATCCTTCGCAGGGCACAGACACACACACACATACACTCACTCATTCACACACTACGGGTAATTTGGGAACGCCAATTAGCCTAACCTACATGTCTTTTGACTGTGGGAGGAAACCGGAGTACCCGGAGGAAACCCACCAAGCACGGGGAGAACATGTAAACTCCATGCACACAGAGACGGGAATCGAGCCTGGCCGGGGATCGAACCCGGACCCTGGCGGTGCAGGGCTAACCACTACACCACCGTGCCGCCGTTATGCATAATCTGCCCTCTTTAATTTTACAGTACGGTGTACATCATGTCTACAGTACATTTACTGCAGATGCAATGCCAGGTCATAACTAAAACCTTTCTTGTTACTACAGTATATTAAAAGCATTCGATGATTTGTACGTTTCTTACGTTACTCTCTTGAGGGGATTCATCCGTGGTGAGTCAGATGTTTTACAGAACAGAGTAAAAAAAAAAAAAACACTCTTCTTTATTGTGAATCATGGAGCTGAGAGAGCCAGGAGGCAGTTTTTTTTTTTTTTTGCAGCTTTTGCACCAGCCTGAACAGCCCCATGCAGCTAGAGCACCTGGGCATCTCCCCTACTGATAACACATCCTGCCGGTTTCCTCTACTTGCTCTTCCTCTGCTCTAATAGGACCACTGATGTGACCAGCAGGTCCCTTATTTTATCTTATTTTACTCTCCTTTGCTCCCTGTGATGTAACACTGTGCTTTTTTTTCTCTCTCTCTTCCTTGCTTTCTTGCTCTGTATTCCTCTTGCAGAGCTGTAATAAAAATAATTAATAATTGTTCCCTACTATTTTATCAATTTTGCGTTCTTTATTTACCATTTTATTCTAAAGGGTTACAGTGTTGATACAGCAATAATATACTGTATGTATATTTGTCATAGATAATGCATTTCTGCCTCTGTATGTGTTCTAGTTGTTGTTTTTTCTTCTTTTTTTTCACGTCACTAAGTGACATCTGGACATCATAGTCTGACCTGTACACACTAAAAAATGCCGAGTTGTTTTTACTACCCAAACGCTGGGTTGCCTCTGTTGGGTCATATTTTCTGGGGTATATAAAGTGAATTGGGCACTTTTTGTTTAACCCAGCTTGCTGGGTTGGAGTTGGGTTAGCTAGTGACAGCTAACATCACAGACAAGACCGCCCCTCCCCCGAAGTTCACCGGTGTATTCAGAGGCTGTGTCAGCTTCGTGTATTTTTTTGGGGTGCTACTGATGAGGGTACTTCCTCCTCACGCATTTAAGAGGAAATGTAAATGTTAAATATAAGGTCTGCTTCCAGGAGGCAGATTTTATCCACTGGATGGCTGAAGACTCCTGTCGGTATCTTCACTTCCACAGTACGCACAAGTCCATCTGCATCTGGATAAACTTGGGTAATCAGACCTTGTGGCCAGTGATTGCGTGGTGTATTTTCATGCAAAATTAACACAAGGTCTCCTATTTGAAGATTCCGCTTTGGTTGTAGCCATTTCTGACGTTGCTGCAGTGCAGGCAAATATTCTTTAAGCCATCTTGAACAAAATATATCCGCCAGATACTGTTTTACAAAGGTTCCTGGGGGCAGAGTTGGACCGGAGCGGAGTAACAACAGATGATTTGGGGTAAGTGGTAGAGGATCTGATGGGTCATCTGAGAGTTTAATAATTGGTCTACCATTGACCATAGACTCAACGCAACAAAACAGTGTTGTCAAACCCTCATCGTCTGGTGCCTGCTGCCATAGGACAGTGTTTAGAATGGAACGTACAGTGCGAATTTGTCGCTTCCAAACACCACCCATGTGGGAGGCGGCAGGTGGATTAAAGATCCATTTTATGTTGTTCTGCAGCAGATAATCAGAAATCCGTTGTTGATTCCATTCACTAATGGCCTTTCGCAACTCTCGTATCTCAGAAGGTGGGCCTCTCCTGGAATCAGTATCAAGGGTGTGCGCGACTTCGGGATGGATAGCTCTTGTAGTGAGACATGTAAACAAACATCCGTATCTCTTTTGTTCATTGAGTGCCTTCTTAATCAAGAATGGCCCAAAGTAGTCTACGCCCGCTCGAGTAAATGGAGGTTCACATGGTGTCACTCTAGAGTCAGGTAAGTCTGCCATTTGCTGGGTTTGTGGCCTAGCTCTTAACTTGAGACACTGTAGACATGACCTGAGAGTTTGGTTAATGACAACACGTCCCTTTAGAATCCAAAAACGTTGACGAATTTCTGAAAGAACTCGTTCTGGACCTGCATGACCCAAAAGAAGATGGTAGTAACGAATAATCAGCTGGGTGACATGATGATTGTTGGGTAGGATCACTGGATGTTTGGCCTCATAGGGAATTGGGGCATTCATTAATCTACCTCCAACACGAATAAGCTGATCATTTTCGTCTCGGAAGGGTTTAAGTTTGAGAAGTGAACAGGATTTGGCTTGAGTAGATTTGAAAGTTGCAGCTTGTATATAATTAAGAATAGCTATTTCCGCTTGTTGGAGCTCATCTACAGTGATGGGTTCAGTGAGATGCACACTTGTTTTCTTAAGTAACAAAGCCTTGAGACGCAACAAGATAACAGTAGCCCTTTTCAAACGATACCAACTGGAGTATCGTTCCAGTAGTCTGTCCACTGTATTTTTCAACACTTGGCCTTTATTTATGGCTGCATAAACATCCTTGCCTCGTTTGATTTCTGCTTCATCTGACAAGTAATATATGATGGGTTGAGCAGGCCATTGTTTCTCCTCGAGTCTAAGAAAGTGTGGATTAGATACCCATTGTTCACTCTCCAGAATCTATCTCATAGTCATCCCTCGAGAGACGTCATCTGCAGGGTTAGAGGCAGAATCAATGTGTCGCCATTGGCATGATTCTGAACGTTCATGTATCTTGAACAACAAAAAAACAACAAACGTCGACAAATGTCTGGAAACGACAATGCTTGTTTTTAATGTACTGGAGAACAATAGTACTATCCGTCCAAAAGAAAGTCTCCTCTATTTGAATCTCTACATGTCGCTTAATACTCTGATCCAGCTCCGTAGCAATGACAGCTGCTAGTAGCTCCAGTCGTGGTATGCTAACTGGCTTGATTGGAGCAAGTCTGGCTCTTGACATCACCAGCCTGCATGTGTCACCAATCCTGATGTATGAAACAGCACCGTAAGCCAGTTCTGAAGCATCAGAAAAGTGATGGAGCTGTGTCGGAAACAAACGACTAGCAGATGTTGGTCTAAAACATCTTGGAATTGTCAGTGCTGACAACAGAGGCAAGTCATTCAACCATCTGCGCCATTGTGCTGCTATGTCCACTGGTAACTCCTTGTCCCAGTTGACTTTCATGCAGCACAACTCTTGAAAGATTGCTTTAGCTCTAAGCACATGAGGACTTGCAAATCCTAAAGGATCATAAATGGAACTGGTAGTGCTCAATACTCCTCTCTTAGTTACAGGCTTGTCCACTGACTTGACATCAAATGTGAAGCAATCTCTTTCTACATCCCAAAGGACACCCCGTGTTCATTCAAACGGCAGATCTTCTTGGTCAAGGTTTAATTCATGTAATGATTTTGCCCAGTCATCAACTGGTATTGATTTCATCACTTCCTTAGAATTACTTAACCACTTGGTTAATTTAAAGCCTCCACAGGCGAGCAGCTGCCGAAGTTTAGAAGCAAGTTTAATGGCAGCCTCCTCTGTTGGAGCTGACTTAAGGCAATCATCTACATAAAAATTATGCTTCACAGTTTTTACTGTGTCATCAGAGAAGTTTCCATTATTGTCTTCTGCCACTCGTTGCAGAGTAAAATTGGCAGCACTAGGACTCCAGACACCTCCAAATAGGTGAGCCATCATGCGATAATGCTTAGGGGGTTTGTCTGGGTCGTTATCTTCCCACCACAGAAAACGAAGCACATCTCTTTCTTCAGATGGCACTCGGACTTGATAGAACATGCTTTCGATGTCCGCATTCAAGGCAATGGGTTCTTGTCTAAACTTGAAGAACTCCTAGCAGCTTGTTGGTAAGGTCTGGGTCTTGGCGAATGTGGTCATTTAATGAAGTACCTTGGTACCGTGCTGCACAATCGAAGACTATGCGAACTTTCTCCGGCTAATGTAGCACCGGATGATGCGGCAGGTACCACACACAGCCATCTTCTCTGTTAATGTCAACGACCTCTTCTGCATATTGTTTCTGCAAAGAGTCTCTAATACCCTCTGTATACTTGAAAAGCAAAGTTGGGTCTTTCTTTAGCCTTTTTCCTAGAAGGTCTAATCGATGCTTAGCCATTGTGTAGTTATTGGGCATTTGTGGTGGATATTCTCTGAATGGGATTGGAAGTGTGTAATGACCTTCCTCTTTGACTGCTTGTTTGTTCCATAGGGTCACAACTTGCTCGTCAACTACTGACAGCGAGTCATTGTTCACATGCACTGGATCATCCAACTTCCAAAACCTTTCAACAGCTTGTTGGAGAGAGTGGTCAGTTTGAATGAAATTGGCAGAAACATATGTAGAGCCATCAGCTATTGGTCCATGGAGTATCCATCCTAATCCAGTCAAAATTGCATATGGTTCGCCAGACTCACCACAGCATGTGTCACGAGGAGCAAGTATATCTGGTTGGTCTAGACCTATTAGCAGGTGAACCTCATCAGCTAAATCAGCATCTGGGAAACTGATTTCATCCACAATTTCTTGCAGATGTGGCCATTGTAACACCTCCTTCTGTGTTACTAGGTTGTCCAGACCTATGTTTAGGTGGTCCCGACAGAGCACCCCTTTTATCAGGAAAGAGTTCCTTTGTTGAGCATCCTCAACTTGTAGATCCACTGCTATGGTGACTACGTTGAGGTTTTTTGTCTCCATAGTGTTCAATTTAATGTTAATTTTGTGTGATTCCAGTTTAAGTCCATGAACTAGCTTCTTAGAAGCAAAGGTCCCGTTGGAGCCACTATCAAGTAGAGCAAATACTTTCATAGAGAATTGTTTGTGTTTGTCTGAAACCACTACAGGCAGAATGGGAAGTGCAATCTTCCTTTGACTAACTTCAATGCATTTTCTGGTGACATGTGATTGAATGACTGGTGGTGGGTCGATTGCTGGCTCATCTTCACCAGCTTGATTTGTAAATTGTCCTTTGTCGTTGTTAGAAGCTACAATGGCGGAGTGTAGCCAGGTGTTATGACTTTTCCCACATCCAGGCACCTTGCATACCCAGCTGCGAGAACAGACAGTGCTGCGATGACCCTTCATAAAGCAGTCCATGTAGAGTTGCTTTCGCTGCACAAAGGCCAAACGCTCTTGAACAGACAAAGCTCTGAAAACTTGACATTGGTTCAGGAAGTGTTCATCAGCGCACTTTGGACATTTAAATCTTGAAGTTATCTTTGTTGTGGACGATGTAGTAGATTCATTAGCAACTTAGACTGTTGCAAATGTCTGCCTTTTTTCATTGAAGGTTGACATAGAATTTGATTTAAAACCCACTGGAGAATTTTGACTGCCAGGTGTAAGGAGATTCCCAAAGACAGGATCCGCTCTCTTAGCAGCTTCTGATTCAACAAGACTGACTATGTCGTCCAACTTTGGTAAACGCCGTGATTTGATAATTTCATAATTCTTTGTGAGCCATTTTTTCTTTATGTCCTCAGGCAGCTTTTCCACGATTTGTAGCAAAGTGCGTCCGCCATTCAGCTCATCCTCACACTTCATTGCCTTTAAAGTGTCTCGACAGCTACACAGAATGTCTGCAAAGGATTGCAACTGCTTGTTGTCTTTAATGTCTTTGTGATTGAGCACCTTGTCGACCTATGCTTGTGATACTGCATATGGATTGCCAAAACATCTTTTCAGAATAGCCATGGCTTCTGCATAGCCCAGGCTAGAGTCAGGGTTGTACAAGCAATGTGCGATAGCATCTCTAGCTTGCCCGACAGTGTACTGATATAAACGAGTTAGTTTTTCTTGATCTGGCACCGTCTCTTTGTCAATCACTGAGGACCATAACCTGATGAACTGCCAGTACTTTAAGGGTTCTCCATCAAACTTGATGATGTCAACAGGTAGTAGGTGCACGGAATCAACGTGTGACTGATACTGTTGCCTTGACAGCTCTAGTAGCTCACATAAAGACTTCTCATTTACTGCTGAGAGTGATGAACGAAAGTTATGAAATGGATTACCTGAGACAGAGTATACTTAATACTTTTTATACTTAATACTATAACAATACTTTTTTCTCCAAGTATATAAATAATATACATATATAATTTATTTATTTATTCATAAAATTCATCACCACAAAAGTTTTTTTTTTTTACTTGAGTCGGAAAAAACATGGGATAAACGTAATTGTTACTGTATCTTTGCCCGGTGTTATTGTTCCTGTGTCTGCTTTATTACCTCAAGGGAGGCTTTATAATGCACACGCTTTATGCATCACTGAGTATAATTTTGTCAGTAAATGAAGCGTTGATGTGGAGTAACATACAGTACAGGTCATGCAAAGAAATTAGCATATAGAAATTAGAGGTTGAGCTGAGATTATGAGAAGAATACAGTGCCAGGTAGAGTGCAGAAAAGAAACTGTAAAACATGCAATTAGCTCAAGTTCAACTATCAACATGTCATCTAATTAATCAAACAAGATGCCCTTGAGGGTGTGTTAAGCCATTAATGAAATATGCATGTTCCAAATGAAATAGACATCAGTGTAGTGCGCACAGTTCTGGGTGCATTTTTAATTAACAAACAGATGTGTCCTACATGACAATAAGCACTGAAAAAGACAAAATATGAACATAAATGTTTTTTTGTTTTTTTCCTGTTTCACTGACCAAAATAAGTGAATTAGAATAAGTTAATAATAAGAAGAAAATTTTATGTTCTATTGTTGTTGTTAGTCTTTTGGCTGCTCACATCGAATGGTCGCCACAATGGACCACCTGATCCATCCGATGGATGCCCTTCCTGATGCAACCCTCCTATTTGATCAGGGCTTGGGACCCGTAATGCATTCCTTGGCTGGGGTTTGGGTGGTGGGTGTTTATCGAACCCTGGCATTCCGCATGCCAGGCGGGAAACCTACCACTGAGCCACCAGTGTTCATTTAAAATTCTATATCATAATATGGCATATAAATTATAATATACTCATTAAAATGCAAGAAAATGCCAACCCAGGTTGGGCCACTTGCCAAATGATTCGCTGCTCCCTAAATATATACACTGAATACAACAAAGGTTAATGGCTTCTACACTCGTCTATTCCAAGAGAGTTGTCTTGGCACCTTCACCCGTAGAATGTTATTCAGGATTTGTCATGTGTCTGGGTTCAGTGGCTAGCACCCCTCGGGTTTAACTAATCAGCCTTTTCCATTACAGTTCTCAACTGTTCATCTCAATCTGTGTCCAAGCTGAAGCGAAAGGCATACTGGTACTAGTAATTTATTAGCCAGAGGTCTGTCTTTAGGGGACATTGATATCCGTTTCACTCAAAAAAAAAAAAAAAAAAAAAAGCAGAACCTTTCTATCTCACAGTTTTATGACAGACCTGGGGGGAAAAAAAGGCTGAATTGACCATGAGGTAACTGCTGGTGTCTGATTCCCGAGTTTATGTTTAATCTAAAGAAATACTGAAGCTTAGATTCCTAAAGTGTAGCTGCGTTTTGAAAATAATATTATACTGCCTAAGCCTATATTTTATATAACCACTATACAATTATTAACTATTATACTAAGCTTCCTCAATAATTTCTATCAGAACTAACAGAATGAAACGAGTTGATATGATGTGTGTGTTTTGGAGTCAATCTCAAGCTAAAGTTTTGGTAAAAATCTTTGTTTTGTATTCATAGTTTATAGACACACCTTTCTGTTGTGCATGGACTCATATGGATAGCCTAAATGTTGCACTTTTAAAACACTTTTGACTCTAGACGTACCTTTGCTTAAGTTAATCAAACTGCTCATCCCATTACAATATTCTCACACCGAACTTCCCTTTACCCGACTTTACACTCTTCTATAATCTCTTCCTTCCGTGTGGGAAAATGACTTCCATTCCTTCATTTTTTAAATTTATTTATTTATTTATTTAAAGCTGCTGGTTATGTCATTTGTTGAAAGTTATATAAATATTATATATATATATATATATATATATATATATATATATATATATATATATATATAACACACGTGGACAAAATTGTTGGTACCCTTCGGTCAATGAAAGAAAAACTCACAATGGTCACAGAAATAACTTTAATCAGATAAAAGTAATAATTAAAAAAAATTCTATGAATGTTAACCAGTGAAAGTCAGACATTGCTTTTCAACCATGCTTCAACGGAATTATAGAACAATAAACTCATGGAACAGGCCTGGACAAAAATGATGGTACCCCTAGAAAATATTGAAAATAATGTGACCAAAGGGACATGTTAATTCAAGGTGTGTCCACTAATTAGCAATCACAGGTGTCTACAATCTTGTAATCAGTCAGTGGGCCTATATATAGGGCTCCAGGTCGTCACTGTGTTGTTTGGTGACATGGTATGTACCACACTCAACATGGACCAGAGGAAGCGAAGGACAGAGTTGTCTCAGGAGATTCGAAAGAAAATTATAGACAAGCATGTTAAAGGTAAAGGCTATAAGACCATTTCCAAGCAGCTAGATGTTCCTGTGACTACAGTTGCACATATTATTCAGAAATGTAAGATCCATGGGACTGTAGCCAACCTCCCTGGACGTGGCCGCACGAGGAAAATTCATGACAAATCAAAGAGACAGATAATCCGAATGGTAACAAAAGAGCCCAGAAAGACTTCTAAAGAGATCCAAGGTGAACTTCATGCTCAAGGAACATCAGTGTCAGATCGCACCATCCGTCGTTGTTTCAGCCAAAGTGGACTACATGGGAGACGACCAAGGAGGACACCATTGTTGAAAACAAATCATAAAAAAGCCAGACTGGAATATGCCAAACTACATGTTGACAAGCCACAAAGCTTCTGGGAGAATGTCCTATGGACAGATGAGACAAAAATGGAACTTTTTGCCAAGGCACATCAGCTCTATGTTCACAGACGGAAAAATGAAGCATATGAAGAAAAGAACACTGTCCCTACTGTGAAACATGGAGGAGGCTCTGTTATGTTCTGGGGCTGCTTTGCTGCATCTGGCACAGGGTGTCTTGAATCTGTGCAGGGTACAATGAAATCTCAAGACTATCAAGGGATTCTAGAGAGAAATGTGCTGGCCAGTGTCAGAAAGCTGGGTCTCAGTCGCAGGTCATGGGTCTTGCAACAGGACAATGACCCAAAACACACAGCTAAAAACACCCAAGAATGGCTAAGAGGAAAACATTGGACTATTCTAAAGTGGCCTTCTATGAGCCCTGACCTCAATCCTATTGAGCATCTTTGGAAGGAGCTGAAACATGCTGTCTGGAAAAGGCACCCTTCAAACCGGAAACAACTGGAGCAGCTTGCTCATGAGGAGTGGGCCAAAATACCTGCAGAGAGGCGCAGAAGTCTCATTGACAGTTACAGGAATCGTTTGATTGCAGTGATTGCCTCAAAAGGTTGTGCAACAAACTATTAAGTTAGGGGTACCATCATTTTTGTCCAGGCCTGTTCCATGAATTCATTTTTTTTTTAAATAATTCCGTTGAAGCATGGTTGAAAAGCAATGTCTGACTTTCATTGTTTAACATTCATAGAATTCTTATTTATTATTACTTTTGTCAGATTAAAATTGTTTCTGTGACCATTGTGAGTTTTTCTTTCCGAAGGGTACCAACAATTTTGTCCACGTATATATATATATATATATATATATACACACACACACACATGCAGTAAATTATATGAATTATATAAAATAAAGAATAGTTTTCCTTATTTAGCTGATTACATACGTGTGTGACTTATCTTGAAAGTTGCATACTGCAGATACGTAAGCAGGCAATGATGTGAAATTGCTTATAAACGGCTTGAGAGCAAAGAATTTTGGTAATCTTCACTCTCAAGCTGTTTATATAAAACTTTTATATACAAAGGTATACCTTTATATAAACTACCATGTTTTATGTAACACGAGATGTTTCTTTTAATCAACCTAATTTTAATTTTAATTTTTGATTTTAATTAGCTAATCAAGTTAAGTTAATTGCTTTAATTTGATTTGATCAATTAAAATCAATGAAGTTAATTTTAATTAACCTTAATCCTCAGTATCTGAGCTAGAGTTTACATGGGACAAGCCTGGCAGGAAATATAACGTGTGTCAGTGAAACTTTTTAAAGTTTAGTCTTTAGTTTAGAAATGTCAGCTCTGCCCAAGTGTAAATCTGTGTCACTGGTTATACAATATTTATACATTCCACAGCCACAACCTGAAGACAGTAAGAGAAGTAGCATGCAATATTTATGCATAAAACACTGAACTTTTTGAAAGGAAACATCTTCTCTTTCAAATAAATCACGTTTGCAGGACTAAAGTGAAACAGAATTAGACCACACAAGACTGAAAAGATTAACATTAGCACAACAAATATTTTTATATGCACTATAATTGGTTTTTATATTATATGCATGAACAGTAAGTGCCAAGCTGCGCATCTGCCATCTTGAACGTTAAATTCTCATCAGCAGAATTGGGGCAATATGACACATATGATGGATTTTGAGTGCTGATGCCAATCAATTGAAATTTGAACATAGATCAGGCAGAGGGCCGACTCGTACGTCTGACAGGTTATTGTGATTAGATTCTTCGCCTTCCTTGACAGGTCATTACAAACTCATCTTCTTTTCCAGTCCCGGCAATCCCCACCACCTATGAATTCCACTAATGTATGGAATGCTGTCCCTGCCACATGGGCATAATTGAAAATTTTCACATATCACTTTGCAAGATGTCTGTACATGTTCATTGCAGCAACCCCCCTGAGTCAATAAGGAGTCTAAAGACTTATTTTGTGGGCTAAACTTGCTTTTTAGTTTGGACATAAAACACAAGCTATATTAATTTATATATCCTAAAAAATTTTGTTATTGTTATTATTATTATCAATAATAAAAAAAGTGATGATTGATGAACATAGCTTATTTAAAATTAATAAATACATTAATGCGTAAACATAAATCTACACTAACTTTAAAAAAGGGCATCTCTTCCATGCGCAATATGGCTACAAACTATTTTTCTTGCTTTACTACTTCCACAATCGGCTTTGAAGTGGGGTATACAATATTTATTATTACAATATACAATATTTATTATTACAATATTATACAATACTAGCTGATGATTTGAAGTTATGCTGAAAAATTCTGAGGTTGTCCTCCTTTATTATTCTGCACAAATTCACTTCAAACATGATGCTACCACCACCTTTGCTTTCGTTTCTCCTCAAACATACCTTTGGTCAAAACCTTTCTCCAGAAGGTGTTTTCTTTTCCCCCCCAAGTAACAATAGAATCCCAACAGCTTCCAGTTAATTGCAGCCCTGTGCCTTGGTGATTGCTGTGTTATTCCTGACCATTTAAACCAATTTCGTCTCAGCTAAGGGGTGACACTTTGGTTCTTCTTCCAGACCATGACAAAGTGGCTCTGCCTCCAAATACACCCCCCCCCCCCTTTTAACTGATCATGGAATCTGTAGTCCCTTAAAAAACCCATTTTTATGTTGGCACAGAGAAGCTACCAGCTGGAGTCACTCATGATCATGAACAGGAAACTGAAGTGCCTTAAGCTTGGCAAATAAAAAAAAAAATAAATAAAAACTTTACTGTATACACACTTCAGGAAAATAAAAATAGTATGATGTACTGTATATATATATATATATATATATATATATATATATATATATATATATATATATATTATATATATATATTATATTATATATATATTATATATTAGAGCAATAAATTCTAGTATTTAATTATTTACACAAAGTATTTAATTACTGTAATTATTTGTAATTATTTATACACACAAAGTTCTTTTCCTGAACTTTGTGTGTGTATAAATATAAAATTATAATTTTTTTGTTTCCATCTGAAAACTGAGGTTATACATGTTGCTTTCTTTAAAAAGAATGCGAATATTTATCAGATTAAAAAAAAAAATTGTGTGTGTGTATGTATAATTTTTTATATACGTTTGGAAATACTGAAACACTTTGCACAACAATAATGCAATCAAGCAAAGACAATATATTTATACTAAAAATAATATGGTTGCCAATATTTTTATTTTCGCCCTGTATTTTATATATATTCAGTATATATATATATATATATATATATATATATATATATATATATATATATATATATATATATATATATATATATATATATATATATATATATATATATATATATATATATATATATATATACACATACACACACACACACACACACACTATATATATATATACAGAGAGAGAGAGAGAGAACAGGGGAGCAAGCAATAGTTGAACCATCCTGGGTAGAGAGTTAATTATGTGTGTTAACTAGCTAATTATCAAATGATGAATAGTGTTGACATTCCCCTGAGACAGTGCTGGAGTAGCAGCTGGTGAGACTCGGAGGGCTTGGTGCAGCAAAAGTAATTCGCAATAACAACTGTGAGCAGTCATTGTGAGGAGGTCAGAAGTCACACAGCCTGGACACCTGCATGCAAAATAGGGAGGGGGAATCTTCTGACCAATCAGCCTGCTTTGACACCACTTCTTTAACTTCACTTCCCAAAGACTCAAATAGTTTTATACAACAGCTAGTTCCAGTTCAATAATTTGTTTGGTCAAGTGTCATGCACACTCGTAACACGACCGGCAATAGGACCCGGAAGTAGTACGGCCGGGTTTCCAGGAAGCATAAAAGGAGACAAAATGACGCTTCACATTGCTCAGTCATTGAGTTCACCCATGCCTTTGCTGACGCTACGCCGACTATTCTGTGAGTACTCACCGATTCGGGTTGCTTCTTTGATTGAGTGTGTGTTGCTAGAACGCGGGTTTATTTGTGTAGATCCTTGCTCTTTGCATAAGAGAGTTCTTAGACTAATCGCGTGGTTATCCTGCCTATTTGTGCTGCTTCCGCGTTTGGGTTTACCATCCACGCTACACGGGCTAACTGCTAAGGTTTTTCAGTTTACCCTTCGGTTGCACGTGACAGAATGACTGAGCCACAAGCAGTAAACCCAGCGGAGTTTGCTCGCCTCTGTGATGTGGTTGACCAACATGCAGAACTGATCAATAAGCTCCATGGTGAAGTCGGGTCTCTCCGAAAGGACCTCCAAGACGTCGCGGCCTTGCGCCGCGAGGTGGCGGAGTTACGGCAGGAGAACGCGACCCTCCGTGGGGTGGCTGCTCAGTCGGCTGTTGCCACGCCCGTCGCAGCGGCTGCCCCCCTCCTCTTCTGATGTTTTCATAGCTCTACCGGATAAGTGGGATGGCACAGATGGGAAATGCAGCGTTTTTCTAACCGCATTGGATCTTGTGTTTGAGTTAAATTCCACCAGATACCCCACAGACCGACTGCGCGTTGCGCTTCTCAATCTCGTTGCTATCCGGGCAGGCATCTGAGTGGGCCACGGCGGTTCTCCGATCAGTTTCAGACACTGCTTATTCATATGGAGAATTCACCCGTCAACTAAAGCTAACATTTGAACATCCTGCTGCTGAGGTGGAGACCGATATGAAATTGTACCATCTGCGGCAGGGAGGGTCGTCCGTGAGTCGCTACACAGCGGTTTTCCATACTCTCGCTGTGCAGACCACCTGGGGAGACGCCGCCCTCCGCCTACTACAAGGGACTGGCTTCACGCATCAAAGATGAACTCGCCGGACGGGAGCTTCTGACCACACTGGAGGGACTGATTCAGCTCGCTCTCCAGATTGACCAGCGCCTGCTCTCCCGTCCGAGGCCAGCCCCCCGGACCCTGCCGCCCATCACGCCATCTTTCTCACACGCCACATCCCGACCACCAGCCTTCATCACCACCGCTATGGCACCCACCGGATCTCCGCTTCCCGTCGTGGTTGACACCGGAGCCGGGGAACCCATGCAATTAGGACGCGCCTCCTTGAATGCTGCTGAGCGAGAACGATGCTTCAGGGAGGGACTTTGTGCCTATTGTGGGTCAGGAGCGCACCATAGAGCCATCTGCCCTCTTCGCCCGGGAAACGCCCAGGCCCGGTGAACCATGGAAGCAGTTCACTGGGCTCCCTCCATCTCTCCGCCACCACGCCCAGCGTCTGTCATCTCACGGTTCAGGCACACCTCCAATTTGGCCACAAACGAGTCAAAACGTTCATCGCAGAAACTTTATTGACTCTTCATATGCCAAAAGTTTGGGGTTGGAGACTGAAGCGTTATCCCAGCCAGTTCATATTACATCTGTCGACGGTGGGCCCCTCTCCTCCAGCCCCATCATTGCCCAGACTCGACCCATAACCCTCATCATCGACCAACACCAGGAAACAGTCCGATTTCACCTCACCTCCATCTCCTCTCCACCCATCATCCTCGGACACCCCTGGCTTCTGCAGCATGATCCTCTCATCTCATGGTCTCAGAACCGGATCCTCCAATGGGGGCCGACCTGTCTCGAACTCTGCCTGCGGGCACCGGCTGGGATGTGCTCTAGGGAGTCCGAGACCCCTGATGTCGACACCAACGCCATCCCCGAGGCTTATCGGGACCTGGCTGAAGTCTTCTGCAAAAGACGTACCACCCACCTTCCTCCTCCTCGCCCCCATGACCTGGCCATTGAACTTCAGCCAGGTTCTGTTCCCCCCCGCGGACACCTGTACTCTCTCTCCACCACTGAGACGCGGGCGATGGAGGAGTACGTATCCTCAGCTCTCCGCCAAGGCACCATACGACCCTCCTCCTCGCCCGCCGCCGCGGGATTTTTCTTTGTAAAAAAGAAATTCGGTGAACTACGTCCTTGTGTTGACTATCGGGGGCTCAACAACATCACCATAAAAAAACTGACACCCATTGCCTCTTACCAACTCTGCCCTGGACACCCTCTCTGGTGCCACCATTTTTACATAGTTGGACCTCCGGAGCGCCTACAACTGGGTGCGTATCAGAGAGGGCGATGAGTGGAAGACGGCATTCATCACCCCCACTGGGCATTACGAGAGTTTAGTCATTCCATTTGGTTTCTGTAATGCACCAGCAGCTTTTCAACGTTTCATCAATGACGTTCTCCGGGACATGTTGGGCCGATGGGTATTCGTCTACCTGGATGATATCCTTATCTACTCTTGCTCTGTTGAAGAACATGTTCAACATGTCAGAGCGGTTCTTAAGAGACTGCTCGCTCACCAGCTGTACTGTAAGTTGGAGAAGTGCGCTTTTCACGAGCGCTCCACCACGTTCCTGGGTTTTGTCATCTCATCCCAGGGTGTGGCCATGGGCCCGCAGAAGCTAGAAGTTGTACATCATTGGCCCCTACCCAAGACTCTCAGACAACTTCAACGGTTTCTCGGGTTTGCGAACTTCTATCGTCGCTTTATCTGGGACTACAGTACGGTTGCAGCACCATTAACCGCTCTGACTCGGCTATCGTCTCATCACTTCCAACTCAACTCTACCGCCATCTCCGCCTGCCACAAGCTCTGCCGTCAATTCACCACCGCCCCATTTCTTCTCCATCCAGATGCAAACAAACCGTTCGTTGTGGAGGTGGACGCTTCGTGGCGTCGGGGCGTGGGCGTCGGAGCTGTTCTCTCCCAATGAGGTCCAGACCAGAAGCTACACCCTTGTAGTTTCTTCTCCAAAAAATTTGACCCCACTCAGCAGCGATACGGGGTAGGGGACCGCGAGCTGCTGGCCATAAAGTGAGCATTGGAGGAATGGTGACACTGGCTGCAGGGCGCCAGGGAGACGTTTATCGTCTGGACTGACCACCAGAATCTCATCACCATCCAGAACCTCAAACAGCTCAACCCAAGGCAGGCACAGTGGGCTCTGTTCTTTGAACATTATGATTTCCACCTATCATACCGCCCAGGGTCAAAGAACACCAAGGCTGACGCCCTCTCCCGACAGCACGAGGAAGACGCCCCTCGGGCGGACCCCGTGCCTGTTCTTCCCCCCTCCAAGACCATCGCCCCACTTTGCTGGGAACTGGAGACGAGGGTTCGCCAAGCACAAGCCGCAGAGAACGAACCGGCAGGTGTGCCACCTGGACGACTCTATGTCCCGAAGAACACCCGGACTGAAGTCATCCAATGGGGACATTCCACCCTTCTATCAGGGCACCCAGGCACTGCACGGTTCTGGAAGGCCTTCTGCCGTCTGATCAATTCCACTTGCAGTCTCTCATCAGGTTACCATCCTCAGACTAATGGTCAGACGGAACGGACCAACCAACAACTGGAGCGCTACCTGAGATGCTTCGTCAACCGTCAGCGCTCCTGGGCCCGCTACCTCATCTGGGCTGAACTTTCCCATAACCTCCATGTTTCCTCCGCCACCAAGTTAAGTCCCTTTGAGGTATGCCAGGGTTTCCAACCTCTGATGTTCGAACATCAAGAAGCGGAGGTTGAGATATCCGCGGCCCAACAGTTGGTCCGCAGGTGTCGACGGTCGTGGGTCCTAGCCAAGGAAGCAATCCAACGTGCTAACACTCGTTACACCACGCAACATCGCCGTCGACACCCTCCGGGACGATTGTACCACGTAGGTGACAAAGTGTGGCTGTCCACAAAGAACCTGAACCTCCATACAGAATCAAAGAAGTTATCACCAAGGTTCATCGGCCCCTACCGCGTCACCCTCTGTATCAACCCTGTCACCTACCGGCTCCAGCTGCCTGCGGTGCTCCGGATCCATCCGGTATTCCATACCTCACAACTCAAACCCTTCACAACGTCACCCATGGTTCCCCCCACCCACCCTGCTCCTCCTCCCCGTATCATTGAGGGTGGTCCCGCCTACACCGTTCGCCGGATCCTTGATTCACGTCCTCGGGGCAGAGGGCTCCAGTACCTCGTCGATTGGGAAGGCTACGGTCCCGAGGAGCGATCTTGGATTCCGGCTCGGTTCGTCCTAAACCCCGAACTCATCTGGGACTACCGTCGTCGGGTATCCTCCACCCCAGGACCGTCGAGAGTCGGTCTTGGACAGTTCATACTGTCATGCACACTCGTCACATGACCGCACTAGGACCCGGAAGTAGTACGGTCGGGTTTCCAGGAAGCATAAAAGGAGACAAAATGGCGCTTCACATTTCTCAGTTATTGAGTTCACCCATGCCTTTGCTGACGCTACGCCGACTATTCTGTGAGTACTCACCGATTCAGGTTGCTTCTTTGATTAAGTGTGTGTTGCTAGAACGCGGGTTTATTTGTGTATATCCTTGCTCTTTGCGTAAGAGAGTTCTTAGACTAATCGCGTGGTTATCCTGCCTATTCGTGCTGCTTACGCGTTTGGGTTTACCATCCACGCTACACGGGCTAACTGCTAAGGTTTTTCAGTTTACCCTTCGATTGCACATGACAGAGAGTTTTGTTCCAAGACTGCAAATCTTCCTTTCCTTAAATGTAAAAAAGCCATTTCACGATGTGCATCAGTCTGCTCATCGGTGTTTGTAAGTAGATTTAACAGCACCACCAGAGGACACTGCAAATGAAACTTTTCAGGAATATAAGGTTTGCCTTAAAATATAAAATCTCATCAAGTTAAGATGAAGAAGATGTAGGGATGCAACTCATCAAATATCTTTAAATAGGAGGTACTGTAGAAATAAGATCAAAAATATTTGGCCATGCTGTGGGCAAACTGTCACTTATGCAATATAAGCTTCTTGTGTAGAATACTGCTGCATGAAAGTAACATCACTCTTGTCATTATATTCAATTTCACCACGCCTGCACAATTATCATGGCTTGATCAAAATGAATGAATGAGTTCTTTAAAATGAACCAAAATCTTCTAGAAGATTTCGTTTTCCCCGGACTGACACCCATGTCAGCTTTATTTACCTTGTGGTGCTTATGGACACAAAGAAACCCAGATAACTGAATTACAGTATCAGGCTCTGTAGGACATTACTCTAAGTATGCAGCTGTTTCAGGTATTTATGCAAAGTCTGTATTTTTCTTTGCTATAAATTCCACCACAATACTGACCAGGATATCATACGTCACTAAAGAGAAATGAACAGTTTAAGAGCCAATTACATCTGTTATATTGTGTATATAGTTCATGTTCCATCTTCTAAAGTGTTTGATAGCGTTGAAATAGCACTGAAGGCAATACATTCGTTCACTGTGTATAAAAACATGTGTTCAAGAGAGTAAAAAAAAAAAAAAGAAAGAAAGAAAGAAAAAAGAAACATTTGTGGCCCTGTGAACATTGCCTTTTGCTTATCTGTACATGAAATAAATGACACTTTCGCACATACTGGTGGCATTTGTGGCTCTAGCCAACACTTTCAATTACAGAATACCAAGTAAGCTAAACTGAGCACTACAAACAATGACCCTCATTAGAATGCACTCACAGTAGCCCATGACAGAAACACAACTGGTGTCAGATAGCTGAAGAACTCTAAACAGCCTCCTGTCTCACTCTCACGCTCTCACTCTCTCAGGAAGAATCAGTTCCCCTGACAGGGTATTCATCTGTTCCTTTTAAATACTGGAGTGTGATTTTTTTTTTCCCTCAATGTAGAAATGGACCAGTCAAGCTAGGGATAATCAATTCTAGGTGCTGGAGTGGATGATCGGCATGTTTGTTAATTCCCTGCTTAGTTTAACCTTTGCGAAATCTTCAACCTGTGCTCTCCAAGACTTGATCATCACTTTTCTTCCTTCTTCCTCCTCTTTGAGAATACAAAATGGTACCTCCGCATATGAACGGCCAGCCGTGCAAATTTTCACCTGCGATTTTGCCAGAAATTCGGCTTGGCACGAGATGCATACGAGCAACCAAGCAGGTGGCACGTACTGTACTGTACGCCTGAGAGCCGATCAAAACTGGTTTGCGTCAGTAGAAAGCTAAGTGAATAAATTGTGGGTTTATTTTTGCATTTGTGCAATATTTATTGAAGACATACAGTAGCACGATGGGTCTCAAGAATGTTAGCAAGGACGGTAGCAAGAAGAAAACCGACGCCATGAGGAATTAAGTTGAATGTGTATTTATTTCATATTTAACTTCATTCACATGTCTTTCCTAAATGTTTTGATTGCTCTTATATGCAAAAATATGATTATACTGTCGGAAACTGGTAATGGTAATATTTTTGGGTGTATGGAACGGATGATTTTACATTAGCATTTACATTACTTCCTACGGTTCGTTTAACACTAAATTCCCCCCTTAGAACTCGCCTCCAGAACGGATTATATTTCGATGCTGAGGTACCGCTGTAGCTCTTTTGTTTCCCCCCTAGGCTTTTTGTAGAAAGAAATCATGATTAAAGTCATGGAGAGCAAACCTACTGTACATCATTTTGGAGTGAGTATTTGCAACGCGTTTTACATGTTCACCCTTGCACTCTACACATTTCTCAGCTGCTGTAGCTTTTCCTTAATATATCGCATTATTGCTGCATCATCTGACCTTTCAGAAGACCTATAGTGTTCTACACAAACTCTGGTTTGAGTTGCAGTTCCACATCGCAGCTGGGAAAAACAGTACAGTAATCATGTCCAATATATCAAGAGGCATTGATTTAAAATTATAACAGTAATAGAAACATTTGAAGATGCTCCAGATCTTTGTTTTTTTCTTTTTTTTTTTTTTTTAAAGTTTGTTGTTTGCTCACAGCTTGTTACTCACTTTTCATTTAACCAAGAGGAGTATTTTTTTTTTTTTTTAAATATGTGGTTACAGGGTTGCATTTTCTCTAGAGGCATAGTTAAATTCCAGGAATGCACCATACATCGAATCTAGCTGAACTCCCTCTACCATGATGCAACACAGCTCTCCTGATGTATTGTCTTCAGCAACCGATAATAATAATAATAATAATAATAATAATAATAATAATAATAATAATATTATATTGTGACTGCACAGTTACTTACAGTATAGTTTACTGTCTGCTAAGTTTCCCTGAAAATCCTACTGGGTTTAAAAAGTCTTTTAGAGACCTCACCCTATTTTTTCCCCCGTGCATGGTTTATATTGAGAATATGTTACATGACAGGAGATGCATGACCTTCATCATCTCTGGGAAGTGGCTTATATAACAGACACGTAACAAATGGACACAATGACTTGGTGACATTAAGTGTTATGATTTTGGAATATTCACCAGTTGAATATGTTAACTATAGCTGCTGGATATTTACATATCTGCTACATAAATATTTAAAACAGCTGGACCCAGTATGAATGGTGTGTGCTTTTACAAATGCATGTCCATGGTTTACTTCTTAAAAGTTAACAAAGAAAAAAAAAACATATTTTAGCATAGAAATTACATGGATTTATTAAAGAACAGCGCTAATAAATGTTCATACGTCGAATATTTTTTATTTATGAACTACATGGTGAAAAACAAACGTAGGTTTTTTCCTGCATTGCATTAGGTCTGAGCAACCTCGGTTCATCTTATTGGCCATTTAAGTGTCACCAGTCGACATCCTCGAGAATGCAATTGTTAGCGCAGCTGGGTTCTGAACACAAACTGTCCTGGAAATGTCACAGCTGAAAAACCTTTTGATTGTAATTACTGCATATTGTGACCTTGTTATCTTGTTATTAAAAAAAAAAACAAAAAAACAACAACAACATCTTTTTACGTTTGCTCTAAGGCAGAGATTATAGTGCACTCTGTATACATATGATTATAGAAGAATAGGGTCAAGATCACCTCAGGGTCATGCAGATGCGGTCAGGGCATCATCTTATCACACCAAAACCATTACTAGGTGTTCTCGTCAATGATTTAAAGAAAAAGATATCGTCATCGCGCTGCACTCCATGACATTCAGCTGGTGAGTGGAGTCTACAAAGAGTACGTGGCAAAATAGCATTCAGTGCTACTGAGTTTTAGTAAAAGGAAAAATAAATAAATAAATCACTTTCCATCAAAATAGCAAAGTATCCATATAAAACAACAATAACTGACAATTTGTGTCCATAATATATTAATATGCAGGTACTGTATATAAAATGGATGCTACATAAAGCAGTTCTGTATTCAGATATGTCTAGGATAAATATTTCCCTGTGTTCAAGGTGTTTTATAAAGTGGGGAGAGAAGAGATTCGCTTCTTTCCTCTGGAGATTCTGCTTTTGTCTGTTGCAGTGGAAAACCTCAGACAATGGTCCAGGTAACAGTTATGGAAAGAAATTGATGGCCAACACGCAACGCAGTATTGGTGCCGATTTTATTTTATTTTACAGAAAATGTGTGCGCCTTCTGCAAGAAACTACTTCTGAAGTTTATGCAAGATGGAAATGACCAATCTAGTGTCCCTAAACAAGGTAATATCAGCTGTTTTGGAGAGATTATTTTATATCTGCGCCCCAAATGTTTTTTTTTTGTTGTTTTTTTTTTCAGCTTCAAACAATAATCATTTAAAATGCTAATTATTCCTATTGTATAGTATTGATACTATAATCGGTGTATGCTTCTAGAAGCATGTGACCTGTAAAAAATGAATACATTAAAAAGAGTCGGGTTTTGGTGAAAGCAAAAAATCCGTAGCGTCCGTAACCATGTCAAATTCATGTCGCAATATCCTGATCCTAATTTTGCATTTTAGAAAAAACACACCTTTTTCCAGGTTTATGTGAAACCTAAATTGGCCACATTTCATCTGAATGACAGTTATGATTTGAATTCAAAGAGGTTACGGACACTACATGAAAGGGCATGAAATTGAATTTTCATTGAAAACTGTTTCTTTTTATCTGGTAAACAAAATATACATTTGTATCCATATTTACAAAAAAGCAGCATGGATTGGGAGATAAGAAGCTGTTGTTATATGATCCTATCCTATGAAAATTCACAATTTCACCCAGGTGAGACACTTTTTAGCACCGATACCACATTTTGGCCGTTAAAGCTTTCCTTGACATGGATTATTATTATTATTTGGTATGGCAGAAGTATACACTCACTGTTCTGCAGGTATCCAATCAGCCAATCATGCGGTAGCAGCACAATGCATGAAATCATGCAGATACAGAAATGGAGGGGAAAAAATAGGAGTCCTGTGACTTCGTTTGTCGCATGGTTGTTGGTGCCACTTGAGACGTTACATGATGGAGCTGAAATACAAAATAAAGCCTGTGTGCAGACTGACTGGAGGCTGAAACACCTTGTTAATAAGTGAGTTCTGAGGAAATAGACAGATTGCTTTGCGCTGCCAGGAAGGATCTCATATAAATCACTCTTTATGCTTTCTGCCGAGCAGGAAAGCATGTCAGCATGAAACAAAACATTGAACATTGAGGTGGATTGGCTGTTATAGGAGGAGACCACATTGGTTTCCGCTCCTGCCAGCCAACACCAAGAATCTGAGGCTACAGTGGGTGTAGACTCAAACCGGACAACGGAGATTAGAAAAGAAACCATTTGATCGTTTTCCGGGCTTTAGTTGTCCGATTTAGTTGGGTCTGTGCCCATGCTTAGGATTCTTGTTCTTGGCAGACAGGAGTAGAACCTGGTGTGCTTCACTGCTTTTGTAGCTCATCCACCTCGATGTTTGATGCTTTGTGCATTCGGAGACGCTTTTCTGCCCACCATGGGTTATAAAGAATGCTTAACTAACTTACGGGTAACTTCCCGTTACCCAGGACCAGTGCGTTCTTTTTTCCCTTTGGTCTCTTTCATCAACAAGGTGCTTCAGCCGGCAGAAACTTTCATGTTTTTTTTTTTTTTCGTGAACTCCTGAGACTGCTACAGTATGTGTGAAAAATCCCAGTGGATCAACAATTTCTGAAATATTTCATCGAGCCATTCAAGGCACAACAGTCAAGCCAAGGTTAACGTCACAGGGAGCACACTGGCTCACTATTCCGATGTTTCTTGTGAACATTTATGAGCTTCTTAACCTGTATCACCATTAGTGATGGGAAGTTTGGATCATTTTAGTGACTCGGCTCTTTGAATCGTATTCATCAAAATGAACGAATCTTTTTTTGGAGTCATTTCATTCATTTCGCTCATTTGATCAGAAATAAAAATAAAATGTTACATTTTCAATAAACAGACCCCCAGCACGTCTACGTACACAAATTGTGTCTATAGTTGCAGTAATGAAAATATTACAATGCAGCTAAGGACATATTATGATAAACAGAATGAGCAGCTCTCCTCTCATATCTTCTGGTCCAAAATCGTTCGTTCTTTTGTCACGTGACTCCGCTATGCAGTGCAGTACACCGGAAACAGAATTGAACGGTTCTTCTCACGGAGCCCTCTATTCCGAGTCGTCCGTTCTCGTCAGTCTATGCACTGCATCGCGTCTATGGGAGTCACGTGACAAAAGAACGAACGACTCGGACTAAAAGACTCAAACGTGACGACTCATTTCTGTTTCCCGTCGATAACCTACGGAGGTTTCGCCTGTAGAAAATAAACGAAGCACTCTCCGAGACTACTCGACCAAAAAGAACGCATCGTTCATGAACGACCCATCACTAATCTCCATTAAGTTTTGGAATCAGCCGATTTTATTTTTTGCGATGTACATTTGAACTATACTTGGTCGTAGCTTCCCATCAAATCGTCAGCAGTAACTCATTGACCGCTCATGAACCCCCGACAGTTTTGTCATCCAGATTTCTTCCACTTCTGGATGTATTCCATATTGGAATTAAACGCAAGTACCTTTTGTCCCCTCTCTGTACTTAGTCACACTCTTTCATATGAGATTAATATATTTTTAATTGGATTTGTGGAACACCATGAATTGCACCTGAGGCAGGAGTCTCAAGTTGTGTGTGATTGTTTAAACAATCCACCTGGTTTTGAAGCTTTCGACAACAGCACTAACAAACAAACTGCTCAAATATAATCTGTGCATTGTAGTCAACATCATTATTTATACCTTTATTTTATTTGATATAGTATAACATATCTTCTGGAATAGCTCTTCTGGAAATCATCTTTGGCGAAAAACAGCGAGATATCTTTTTATATCAAATGCAGCAATGCTGAAAATCTCAAACCCCCTTGTAATACTCAAGAGAAGTAAAAATTCGGTTATTGATGTGTGGTGGACTTGCACATCTAGCTCTGCATTGCGCGAGATCCGGGCACAACTCATTTTCCTCGTGCGCATAAGTCATTTTCTATCTCAGAACACACATAATGCACCAGCATCTGATTTAGCACCGCATTTCCAAAGGAGCTGTCACGGGGCATGAGTGTGTAAAGATGGAGTTAAATTGCATCAAACCTCCTGTCATTCATTTGCCACTCCAGCACACCCTCATGCATGCGCGCACACACACACACACACACACACTCAAATCTACTCAAGAAAAGTGTGGGAACAATTTAAAATGAAAAACTAACAATTTTAATGAAAGATTTGAAGTAAATTTAATATTATTATGCAACAACCTGAGCAGCAGCCCCGTTCCCCCTCTCATCTGTTCCAACCACTCAGCGTTCAGCATCAGCAGTATACAGAACTAATCACCGGCCTCATCATCTGGTATCATCTGCCCCTGTTTCTCACTGGTTCATGCATTAAGTTAGATGCTTTTTATTTATTTATTTTTTTTTTTTTATGCGTAGATGATTCATAAGTTACTGTGTGGTTTAACCAACAAAAACATTCATCTGAAATCAGATCAGATTGGACAATCTGATCCTTTTGATTCATACACATTCACATTTCATGCAAACTTCCATAATTCTTATGATTGACTAAAGCTGCTTAGCGACAAGGACAATTGTTAAAAGCGCTATAGAAATAAAATTGAACTGAATGTAAACTGGTCTGGTACACATGAGCTGAGAAACACTAAGATGGTTAACCAAGAAAACTGTAACACTTTACTTGATCATACACACACATATATATATACACACAGGTGAAACTAGAAAAATTTGAATATCGTGCAAAAGTTCATTTATTTCAGTAAAGCAACTTTAAAGGTAAAACTAATATATGAGATAGACTCATTACATGCAAAGCAAGATACAGTAGCTCAACCTCTGGGTCTTTGGTTTCCAAATGAGGTGATAAAATTGCTCTCATCAGAACAGAGAACTTTGGACCAACAGACCAGCTCTTTTTTCCTTTAGCCCTGGTAAGGCGCTTCTGACGTCGTTTGTTGTTCAGGAGCGGCTCGACAAGAGGAATACGACATGTCCGGGATCCATCTGTGTTTGGTGGCTCTTGATGCACTGACTTCAGCCTCAGTCCACTCCTTGTGAAAGTCACCAACACTTTTGAATGGCTTTTTCCTGACAATCCTCTCCAGGCTGCGGTCATCCCTGCTGCTTTTTCTTCCACGCTTTTCCCTTCCACACAACTTTCTGTTAATGTACTTCGGGAACATCCAACGTCTTTTGCAATTACCTTTTGAGACTTTTCCTCCTTATGGAGGATGTCAATGATGGTTTTCTGCACAACTGTCAGGTCAGCAGTCTTTCCCATGATTGTGAACCAGACTGAGAGAGCATTTAAAGGCTCAGGAACCCTTTGCAGGTGCCATGGCTTAATTAGCTGATTAGAGTGGGACACTTTGAGCCTTTTCACAATATTCGAATTGTCTGAGATTGTGGATTTGGAGTTTTCATGAGGTGTAAACCATACTCATGTCATATGTCACAATCATGTCACAAATCCTGGCTTGAACTATCTTGCTTTGCATGAAATGAGGCTCTCGTATATTACTGTAGTTTCACCTTTTGAGTTGCATTACTGAAATAAATGAACTTTAGCACGATATTCTAATTTTTTTCGAGTTTCACCTGTACACTTAAGAATAGAATATTCTTTGGGTTAAATGCTTATAGGAAACAATATATCAAAACAACTCATTCATGATGTTCAATGTTCAAATTCGTTGACAGGTTCTTATGTTAATGTATATGCAAGTCAAGTTGACATACCACACCTGTTGTCACTTTAAGTATATATTACTGTATAGGTAAAATTACTTGGAACACTGAAACAGCTACTCACAAGAACATTTTTTTTTTCAAACCGATCATTTCAAGTGATGCAATATACTACAGTAACCTAGTAACTGACATTTACAGTATTGGTTTGCACATCTCTTTTATTTATATATTTTTAACATACCTGGTAGACAATCAATACTGTGTATTGGTTATATTGATGGTTTTCATTATATATACTCGAATTCATTGTACTGTAAGTATCAGCATCACCTGGAAACCATAACATAAATGGTGCAGACATATATGTACATATGTGTGTGTGTATTGTACTTGATTTTATAGATACACTGTAGACTGTACAGTATATACAAAGTCAACAAAAAAAAATGTACACAAACTTGAGGAAAACAACAAATTTTATAAAAATTTTAATACTAAATGTAAAATAAAGAAAATATTCATATTATATTAATATAATATACATTGTACTATATTTCTATATATATATGAATGGAAATCAACTTGATTGTGTAAAGCTGCTTTGCAACAATGACAATTGTTATAAGTGCTATGCAAATAAAATGTCATTGAAAATCACAAATACTTTAGGAATCACATTTATACACAGACTGGACTCTACTGTACAGTAATGTAATCACTGGACACTGTAATCAAAGTTAAAGGTGACTGAATGGAATCTTAGTGTGCGAGTGTGCAACACAAATTCTGTCTATATTATTTTACATTCAGAGGTCTCTACTCTCTCTTAGATTAAAACTTGTATTTTATTTTATTTTAAAAACGAATTTCCAAAGATTAGATATTATACCTATATTTGTATAGTATACGTTTTAACATGTCAAAACCTCAAGGAAATAAAGAATAGATTAAGATTATATGTTTATACTAGATATCATATGAACATATCAATGGTATTAATAAATGGAGTTCTCGCTGTGCCTTGTACGTTTCCTCCAGGTTACTCTGGTTTTCTCTACAACCTAAAGACACATGTTGTATGCTGATTGGTGTTTCTGACCAGTACAGTGGAACCTCGGATTGCGAGTAACTCGGTTTACAAGTGTTCCGCAAGACGAGCAAAGATTTTTAATAAATTCTGACTTGAAAAACGAGCATGTCTTGGTATACGAGTGCCGAGTTTTTTTACACCGACACACACACTGGTTCATTTGTTTTGTTTTTACTTTACAGCAGTGATTCCGTTAGTCTGTGCTCACGCGAGTGTCATTAGAAAGATTAAATTTTTTCCCGTTAAAACAGTGTTGCCATTGTGTGTGTGTTTGTAGTGAAACTAATAAAGTGAGGTGGGGGGAGGGAGGAGGAGTTTTTGTGTGCAAGACGAGGCGAGGGAAGGGGCTAATTCCACACACACACACACACACACACACACACACACACACACAGAAATACACGGCGGAAACACTTATCTGTTGGGATTTATTTAACTATTTTAAAGGTAAAGTGCAGGTTAATTTGTTTTATTTTTACTTTATATATTGTATTAATAATTTTTCTGTATTTATTTTTTTGGGCTGTGGAACGAATTATTTGAGTTTTCATTATTTCTTATGGGAATATTTGATTTGGTTTACGAGTGTTTTGGATTGCGAGCCCGCTTCCAGAACGAATTACGCTCGTAATCCAAGGTTCCACTGTATATGACTAGTATTTTTCATTTCAGGGACTATCTCTGACCATGATTTGCTCCATAGTGTATAAATAGCATAAACAACCCTGGTGCTGTATGAATCTTGGTATCTCGTCTGAAAGAAAAGACAGCAATGAAAGTCCGGAACACAGTAGAGAATTTCAGTTATATCCTTTCATATTCTTTCTCCAAAACACACCTGGTTTCATTCACTGGGCGCTTTTAACGCCTCAAATTCTTCTTCTTCGTATATACCCCATAAGTATCTAAGTCTGTCCTCCTTTCTATAACACACAGATATTGCCGAGTTTTTTTTTTCTCTTCATAATTAATTACAGCGTATTCTCCAAACAAATAAACCATCCTGCACACTATTTCAGTCTCAATGCATAGTGTAGGCACTGGGTATTCAGACCTTTCTCTCAGCTTGCATCAGAGTGGTGTGTCTTGTGTGCAACGAGCCTGCTTTCCACAATCACCAAAGCCTTCAGATATGCAGCGAGTTCAGAAACTCAAAAAGAGACCCCAAATGTTGGAAATCTTTAGTAAATCCAAAGCATACACACCACCATTAACACATTTATCTTCACAGCAAAGCTACTGTATGTCAGATGCTCACTCTCTTCTACATCACAGGGTCTTTTCTTCGTGCAGAAGAGAGGAAGGCGGTCTTGGTCTTGATTTCCATGGCCTGGAGGAGTCTTTTGATGTACAGCTACAATCTGTAAAAATCCAAGCCTCACCTTTGAAGCACTGACGATCCATTTTGAATCAAAAAGAGAGTCAATGCCATTCACAATTGAACGCTTTTTAAACTGGTCGATGCCCACTCCGAGTTGTAACCCATTCATTAACGATGTACTCGGGGGCATGCTCCAAGAATTCATGATTACGCTTCGACATCGACGGCGGTAATCGGCTCCAACTCCTTAACACGACGCAATAAACACAAATCTTGTCCAAAACAATCATTAAGAAGTGCAAGTTCTACGATTCTCAAGTCATCTTGCTGGGCTGTAATCATAAGTCAAGCCAAGGTACAAGCAATAGCAGAGTGACCCTTTCCCCCCTAGGAATCAAGTGCCTACAGATATTGGTAGGGGTTTGCAAATTATAATATTGCAATCACAATGCTTACCCACAACAACACCATTTTGCAAGAGTCATGTTTTTATCACTACAACAAGCCAGGATCAGTCCAAGATCACCCTGCTCCTGGGGAAATCCCTCGAAACGCAACCTACATTCACACTATGCCGTTCCTGATCATCATGATCAACTTAATGGCACTTTTCCATAAACATCAAATACAAGGTATTTGTGATTGTAACTCTGAAGGATCTTTACTTTGCACTTTGTCCTCTGATGACAACAAATCAATGTATACCTACCAGTTAAATCACTGACTAAATCAATTAAATTGAAGTCATAAATGATTTTTTTTTTTTTTTTTAAGAGAAAAAAAATGTGCAAAACCAGAGACAAAACTAAATGCATCTCAACTTCGACCTGTTTGCACTCCAACCTCAGGATATCTTTTCACCAGGGCAACAGTAATAATCATTCTAAATATAATGACAAGAAGACAAGCTGTACAAGCTGTCTCTTATGTAAAGAGTCGAGTATTGAGCAAACTGTGCTCGCGGCAATTTAAATCAGATTGACACAGAATACATACTGTATTAATACATTACTAAAATCAGAATCGGGTTTATGGGCCAGGTACTGTACTGTACTGTATGTTTGCTTCCAGGTGCTATTGACTTTCCAAAGCACAGACATGAATAACAATACTGTACTCGTATACAGTACATACTGTTTATAGACAAACTATCCATAGATAGAAACACACATTCAACATTTCAAGTACAACTAAGAGATCAGCAATACATGGGAATGTCTGGAAAATACAGGACATGCATCTACAATAGACAATGTGACATTTTTCAATAGACGTTAGTTAATTAACAATGAAACTTTTACTGCCAGCACAATAAATGTTTAAGCTTGGACTAATATCAGATATTTCTTTTAGGTCATACTGTATGAATTTGTCGGGTAATTCAAGTAATTGTGAATTAATTACATTAAACTGCAATGAAACTTTTGCAGTTTAATGTAAAATTAAATGAATCTGCTTTTGATTCAGTTGGGACACCCAAGTTATAGGAAGAATGGTGCATCTGTGTGTGTGAGCGTGTGTGTGAGCGTGTGTGTGTGTGTGTGTGTTGTACAGTCTATGTACAGATGAAAGATAAAGCAAGAGTGATTTTAGGCACTACACCACAACACACACATGCTTCGAGAAAGTAAACGTGAAGAACATATAAACGTACAGTATATGGTTGTCTTCACATTTGAACAGTATAAAATGACTCAAAACCATATTTTTAAATATTTATGTATTTATTTATTTATTTATTTTGAAGCTGTCTGAACACACAAAGCTGATGTTTTTCAGAACAGATCCAAGTCACTTTCCTACTGTATGTGGTCATAGATGGAATACATATCCTGTACTGTACATGGTCACGTGACTCGAATGAGACCGCGCATATTGGAATCAGATCGATGTGTGCAGCAGTGGCGGTTCAGAGGACAGACGTGTCTGCATTCGAGTCAGATAAAAGTCACTTGTAATTATGGGATGTTCATCATCATGGGATGGCAAATCCCATCCAATCTGACCAATCAATCAATCAATCAATCAATCAATAAATAGGAATTGAACAATGTGGCTTGTAAAGTGTATATAGCCTATGTATAGTTTTTATCCATCTGTTAGAAACCAATAATGCGATAAGGTCAGGGGTCGCATGGTTATACATACTGTAAATATCCACTTGTTCAAGGCCTCATTATCATACTTATGTATGCCTTTCATTTGACACGTTTGTCATATTAAACAGTTAATCATAGGAAAAGTCAACGATGGTTATAATCATCATAATCGAGTTGAACCGTAACAGAGTGTAAAAGCACACATGAATTCCACTCCATTATTATAATAGCAAATATATTCTCTCTTTTTCTACAACCTTATTCCTCCTCTGGGTCCATCTTTCAAAAGGCATGAATAGAAATATTTACTACTTTAGTTGCCAAGAGGGGAGAAAAAAAAGAAATCAAACGGGACACATTAAGAAATAGTGGTGCATTTATTTCAATCCATATATTTTTATTTTTATTTTTTTCATTTTATTATCAATAAGCATTTTGCTGTATGTTAGTTAGTGGCTGTGCATCTCCAGCAGATTCTCCCTCAGAAGTAAGTGTTAATGGCATAAAAAGCATCATGCAGTCCAAGAATAAAGATGTTACAAGAATAATCTGCTGCTGAGCCCCAGACAATCCATCTCTCCTGAACTCCCTGGTTCACATCTGAGAAGAATAAGTGACATGCCCCTCAAGAAAGAATATTGATCGTAGGCTTTTTCAGGTTTCTTTTCTTTGCACCAAAATCCAACACTAGGAGTAAAGTAACTAACATAAAAGTGAAATAATAAATGTACAGAACATGGGACACTGGTTTAACTAGGTTGAACCTCAGTCAATCAATCAATCAATCAATCAATCAATCAACAAGCAGTAAATGACATTATATACAACTATTAGTACTTAAACTATTTATCAGCGTGTAACTCAAAGAGATACATTTACATGACAGTGCAAACTAACCATCGAGCTACTCTATAACCACAGACCTTGTTAGTATGTATAGCACAAATCTCTTTAATTTCGCTCCACCAAATTGAGTTCATTTAATACAGCGCTCCAGGCTCCCTTTGCATTAGAAATGCCATGCTCAAAATGTCTAAGCGCTGTTTTGCATTGCTCCGGATTGCATAATTGATACCAGGTGCAAGTTCATTTCACCAGCAAAAAGGGACTGATGGCGGGGGGGGGGGGGGGGGGAGAGATTGGGAATGAACAGAGATACGGATGTGGCAAATAATGTACGAATACTAATGAAGGAACACAGTAAACCTGCATACATCCAAAAAGGTTGACATTTCACTGACCTTCAGCCTTGGAAGCAACTGCAGACTAAAATGGAGAAAACGAAGGGACTGCTAATGAGTACTACAGAGGGAGGTAATGGTTCCCTGAGGCCACGCTCTTACACACAGCACTTGCCGGACGGCCGAGCTGCCAGTAGGAAGCTGACGGCGATGAAGTCCGCGAGCATGGAGAGAAGTGAAGCATGCGATAACAGCTGGGGCCCGAGTCCACGTTCAAGTCTAAACAGGCTTGTTATGCAAATAAAGTAGTTTCCCCTTCCACCTTTCACCCAGGGTGACCCCACCCCCCATGTCCCTGTTGTTTTTGGAGAGAACTCCGAAGACCTTACAGGATCAAGAACATTAATTCCGGGGAATCTAAAAACAAGAACGCTTTTCCCAGATCGAGAGACGATTTGAATACTACCAGGCAATCGGCCAGAGCGATAAACTCACCTGGCTAAAATTTTATAGGTCCCTCCGGCGTCATCAAAACAACTCCGCAAGATCTCTGAAGGGGTGCTGTGGGATCTGGAACAAAGATGTCAGCAACAGATCCGTAAGTACCGTAAGTTACATGGTGGGTCATTTACGGATCAGGCTTCAATCAGAATTGAGATCGGAGGAATTTTATGGCCAAGGCAACACTTTGTGGACTCTATGTCATGCTCCTCAAACCGTTCCTAAATGGTTCTGCAGTGCAGCAAGGCGCAACATCCCGCTGGAAAAAAACAAACAAACAAACAAAAAAAAAACCCACTGCCATCCTGGTATACTTGGTCTTTTGGCAGGTACATGGCAAAGTAATATCCACATGAATGTACTATACAGTACCAGTATCTCAGTCAACCAGTGTATAAAAACAGTGCCATAAATCTAACTGTAAATACGTTACACTCCATCTTACTGCTTTGTCCAGGTTTCGTGCTTAATCAAGTAAACAGCAAACCATGCACGACTGTATATCTTTATTTACATCACTGTATCTGTATGAGGAAAAATCCAGTGGGATCCATGGTACAAACATGTAGATCATTTTCATGTTACATTATTAACACGTGTCCTGCAATTTATACAGTAGGTGTAAGAATTTGAAGGCAATCTATTAGGCTGTCGAATCCACGCGACGACTTGGCGCAGTTTTTACGCACTGAGTCCAATGGCTGGGGTTTTGGGTGGGAATCGAACCCGGACCTTCCGCATGGTACGAGGTAGGTGAGAAACCTACCACCACTGTACGCCACCAATGCCCAACTAGAACAATAAGCAGCCTTTTATCACCCATAAATGACTTTATTTTATTAAATAATACGCACTAATATCATTGACGGGTGCATCATGCGCCGTCTGATTTATACTTATTAAAGTACACTTTTATTATTTACATAATGACTTTAAACGTACTTTACCTTACTGGCTCAATCAACCATATGGTCTTTGATGGTCAATTAAAAAGTCTTTGAACTTGAAAAGCTGAGATCTCTCGTGAAGCAACATTACAACTTTTACAAGTGTCACAGTCACAGAGTGCCAAGACATTACGGTAATTACAATTCCCACATAAGTTAACACAACCAAGGGCACTAAAACCACACACAAATAAAGGGGAGGGGAGGGGGGACTTTTTAGTGTATATATTCTACAACCAACTGGGGAAAATCTGGAAACAGACGAACGCTGTTAAAAGCTGATGCGATTGTTTTGTCTTGTTATCGAATCCATCATCATTAAGAGAGGAAGACGGGAGTCTGGCAGAGGTGAAGAGCACCATCAGGGAGAGCATTTCATTTTGAGTCAACCATAAAACATGCTGTGTTCTTTCCATTTCTCATTTCCATCTACAGCACCAGCATCCACAAATAAAGCTGGCATGAGGGAATGTGGCCCTCCTTCAGGTCTTGCCAGGCATGTAGACAAGCTAGGGCATTTCATTAGTCCATACCCACATTGCCAGATTTGTATAGGACTGCTCGTATTAATAGTCCAAGGCTCACACAGGCCAGGCTTGAAGAACTGTACCAGTTTATCAGACCCCATAAGCATAACAGATGGCATGCTGCTTCATTGGCCTTCATGGAGGGACCATATTGACTGCTTCCAGAGTTAGTGTTTATATACACACATACAAGACATTAATAAATTACATTTATATTTGCTCATTTGGTGGATACAGTACTTGTGGTGGATTTACAGTTGTTGCACGTTGCAGCTGAGCCACTGGGGGTCAAGACTGTAATATGTAATAATGCATAATCTATAATCTATATGGGTCTAAATAAATAATATCTGACTCTTTTTCAAAACGGACAGGTCTTCGTTTACTTATTAATGACTAACAATGACAACTATCGAAGTCCATGCCGCCTTTACCTGTAACCCGCTAATGCCAATTTATTGTTTTGTTTTGTTTTTTTAAACTGGACTTCCATTGTACGGTCTGATTTTCCATAACAGAAAATATTGTCAATGTTTCTCACCATCCAGAGTCAAATGTCAACTCCCCTCTCATTGCCTCCACACTATACTAAGCTCATATGCACCGATATATCCTTCGGTAGACAATTTAATCTCTTATTTCCCCCCTCTATTCTTAGAGTCTTTTAGATTGCCATAGTGGAATAGTGCAGTGTGCGTTGCCTAGGTAACTGGCAGGATCCAACTTGGCGTTTCACGTTGTTGGCCGCTCCCTAGAGCCAAGGCCGGTCAGCCCCAGTCCCGTTTTCACCATGGTTACCTTCTTGTGGTTCCCATTTAATGAGTGCCAGCCTGCGCAGCACATAGGCCCACATGTCATCGCTAAACCAACATGAAGAGGAGCATGTGTGAAGGAAACAAACCCTGTCACATGATTCTGCCATCCTTATTCAGCACACATGCAAAACTGAAGCTGTGCATACACAGTTAATAAACAGACGATACAATAAAGTAAAGGAAGATGTTGCACGGGTTGGTTCACTTTACTGCAAGTTAAACTGACTCCTCCCGCTTTATTCAAACTTTATATCCTAATGGGAGTGGTTTAACAGATAGTGAACGTGACCTTATTTTCAAGGGACATGAAATCACTGAATAATGGGTTGATCATAAGAAAAAAAGAGGGGGGGGGGTCATGTGCTATGACCTTCACAGTCAGCGAAACTCAACCCAACTCAACATCTCACCAAGTGGGGGGGGGGGTATAACTTTTGGAAGAATGCCCCTTCACCCCTTCACCATTCCACAGGGCGGGATCTTCAGGAGCTGTGGGTTGCAGGATGGGGACTCTGTGGATTAGACTTTTGTAGGGTGCATCCCATGGGTGCTCAATTGGATTGGGATCTATGCCATGATTGGAGGCCTTGCCTGCTGGGTTCAATCTGTACTGGGCTGAGGTTCACTGGGTGTTCTGTGGCTTTCTGTCATGGACAGATACGACATTTTTTTGACGATCTGTGCTGCATTGGCTTTACTATGGGATTGGACTTTGGCTCCCGACTTTGGTTCCCGACTTTGGTTCCCGACTTTGGTTCCCGACTTTGGTTCCCGCAGGCGTGGGTGAGCCTTATGTGCCCGTAATTCCTGTTTTTTTTTTTTTTACATTTACTGGTGTTTAGATAGAGTTCAATGAAATAATAATAAAAATAAATAATAAAAATTTGTTAAACTGGGATTTTTTTTTTTTTTTTAAAGAAGAAAGATTATGTACAGTAATCATATGGCAAGAAATAAAAGAATGGGTTAAGATGCTATTTAAAGCCATATTTTTTCATTATTATTAGAAAACAGATTTTTCCGTGGTCTCAGGTCATAACCTATTATAATGCATTTATGCATTGACGTTACTATTGACTACGGCTATCGATTACTCCCTTGTGTATATATTTGTCTTCGCCAGAACGTTCTGTTTGTGTCCAGATTATGGACAGTATTCCAATGTTTATCACTTTTGTCAAACCTGCGAATCAAAAAGGACCACGATAAATGAACCAATATGGTTAGAAAGTAATCAGTCAGTTCTCCTGCTATTAAAAGTACCTCCTCTGTTCTGCTCAAGATCATTTAATAATAGTGTACATTGCTGTGTCCCACTTTAAAAATAATAGATTTTACTAACATGGTGTAAAGTCAAAGAAACTAGACTTGTAGAGAAGCATGTACCACATAGTGTATTACAAAGATTTTTTTTTTTTAGATCGTTATTAACATCTGTGCTCTGGTCGGTCATCCAACAGCGCAAATACAGTTGAATGCAATCAGCTTGAAGGTGCAGTGAAGATACTAAAACACAGGTTGGAAGTGATTGAGGGCAGAAAGTGGTGTCAAATAAACAATATACCTTAAATCACCTCCGAACTACGGGCTCAAGGAATGAGTGGAAAACTGAGATACAATATTGATGTGGTAATTGAGTTTATACATGACCGTACTGAATGACCAAGTCAATGAGATTCTGACCGCCTCTGAAAGGATGAAAATCTCTGTAGGATAGCCAGAATCAATCACTAGGTTCATTAAAGGATGTTGCTAAGTGACACTGGTATACACATTGAATGGTTTGATGGAGATGCCAGTGGGCATCCTCCCCTTTCCATTATTTTCTGGAAAAATTCATTAATGTCAGGCAGATCTGCTGATTTGGTGCTCCAAGGGGGAAAATGGCTGTTTGATAAGGTACCAAATGTTGGCATAATGTGAGTAAATTAACAGTATTGAGCGGCAAGAAGGTGCTAGATTTTGGTGATTTTCTCTTTTTAACATTTTATAAGGACATTATGAACAAATGCGGGGTACTCTACCAGGACTGGTTGTTCTCTAAGGGCCTATAAAACTCACTATATACATATAACACACTATATAACACTATATATAGGAGAGAGAGAGCGAGATAGATATGTGTGTGTGTATATATATATATATCCATTGAGAGTATATATCCAAATGTGTGTGTGTGTGTGTGTGTGTATATATATATATATATATATATATATATATATATATATATATATATATATATATACACACACACACACACACAGTTATATTACACAGTTATATACATATACATACACACATCTCTCTCTCTCTCTCTCTCTCTCTCTCTCTCTCTCTATATATATATATATATATATATATATATATATATATATATATATATATATATCAGGATTCAGGTTTAGGACTTTAATGTTTCTGGAAACAGGCGGGGTATTATATAATAAAAAAAATAAAAAATTAAAAATCCACCTGGATAGCTGTAGTGCGAGATGCTTGTCTAATTTTAGGTAGTCGAGTTTATTATGATCAGTTTAGTCTGAATCCTCTGACCATTGATACCAATAATTTAAGACGAGTTTTACGGTCTGTTCCAAGTGATACATGTGCTTTCCTTTGGTGAGAGCTTTTTTTTTTTTTAATGAATATAAAGGGGCGCTTTTGGCATGAGAGCTCTGGCACTGGAAGAAGAAAATTGTTTAGATCCTCGTCTGGGGTATCAGCTTCAATGATAAATGGCAGGCTAAGATTGGTGTGTTTAAGAGAATATGAGAAGTCAGTTTGTCTATTCCAGTTAAGTTGGTTTTCCTTTCCATGTTTAACAAAAAAGGTGAATGGTACCTTGACTAAGCTAAAGTTTTTAATATATTCCCTGTACAGTTTGCAAAAGCTAGAATTCTACAAGTTCTTCAGTGTTTTGGGGCAATGGGACAGTTAATAAGTGCTTGTACCTTGGCATCATTTATAATAACCCCATCCTTGTTTATAATGTAATCCAGAAATGCCTCTCGGGATACAAGGACGATTTTTCTTCATTAGTCGGTTTAGGACTCCCGTTACATCATGGATTTTTTGCTCCTAGAAATCAGAGTATATCGAAGTGTCATCAGTGTACGCAGTAAGAAATGGACCAAGTATGTCGCCGAGGGTTTGTTTTTTCACAATTGAAGGAAGCATTGAAAAAGCTATACAGTGTCATACATCAGATACGAGTCCAGACAGGGTGCTGAAAAAGTCTTTTCAGGATACACCCTGGATTGGGTGCCAATCCATCACAGGGCATACAAATATACACCCTCTTACACACTCATTCACACACTAGGGCAAATTTGGAAAAAACAATTTGCATGTTTTTGGACAGTGGGAGGAAACTGTAGCACCAACCACCAATACCCGAGGTAGGAATCGAACCCAGACCCCGGAGGTGCATGGGCACGGTGCCAAGCACTACGCCACCGTGCCACCTCTTCCACTGATATAAAGACGTGAATGTGTAAAGACCAATGGCACAGACCATTGTTCTAGACACTTGAGATCATCTGATTTAAGCCATGGTAATCCTCACTAGAGATTTAACAGAACACACTGTTGGATGTGATGCATATTCCCAAATTTAAAAAAAACAGTCCACATTTGACGCCAAGTGGTATTAAACTGTCGGACTTGGATGGATAAGAGACACTTAAAAAGTCATTTCTTTAATTTAGATAAAACTGTAATGATGGAAAGATTAAAGTTTAATTGCAAAACAAACATTTATTAGAGTGATGAGCTGTGACATTTTGATATTAGGATGTGTCATCATGAAGTTACTGATTATACAATACTTGGGGAGTTTAAAGTGGGACTTCATGCTTTTAGCATATTTTCAGTCATCTCGAATAATTCATGTCAAGACCCCAAAGAAATCAGGCACAATGAACTAGTCATGCAGAAGTCACCTTTGTTTTCAGACTTTTTTTTTTTTTTTTGCGCCCCAAATCAAATTTGAATTAAATTCCAATTTGTATACGAATTAGCATGAAATGGGGTGATTTTCTTCCTAATTTCTCCTATTCATTTAAACAATGGATGCACCTACAGTACTATGCAAGTCTCTCTTTCTCTCTTTCACAAAAAAAAAAAAGAAGAAGAAAAAAGCCATTTATTCACACATCACATTAGAGTGCATTATCATGGCTGTGCAACCACCTATTAAGCATAACTAATGTCTGCCAATTCATTTAGCGCTAGCATTTAACAGAAGAATAAGTTTGCACAAGTGTTTTATGATAGCCCAGTACTCCTTCCCAATCAGGAGGAGGTCAGAGGGCTAAATATCTGGCCAGCGAAGCGTTATTATGACAGAGTCCCTGGAAGCTTGGGCTAATGGATCCTTAACAAAGACTCTGGGCATCAGTGAATGCTTTTGGATACTCCCTTTTGAGAGGAAATGGGAGAAAATAAAAGAATCGAATATAAAAAGAAGCAAATTATTTTAAACCTTTTGCAGCCTTTTTTTTTTCCTTTTTCTTTTTCAGGTGTTATTACAACTATGAGTGCTTACATTAATGATTGTTCAGAACCATGGACAGAGGTGATCAACTCAGCAACGCACTCGAATCCACGTACAAGAAACATCATACAGATAGAAGTTGTAGCGTAATTATTATTTGAAAAAGAATGAAAAATAATCGAGTAGAAATTGTGTTTCACCCCAAGCTGTTGCCCAGGCTCGCTCACACCTCTGCATCGCTCTCACTCTTCTATGCACTACACATCTATCAGGTTACAGCAATTAAAGTTAATCCAGCAAAGTGGATTAAGTGTTGAAGGTTGCTCTGGACAGAGAAGGAGTCTAATCCTCTATTAAGACCTCTGAAAAAGGAACTTGTCCATACAAGGGCTTTTCCATATAATGAACTTCTGATATAGCTGCAGATACTTTAACATACATTAAATCTGAATATGTGGAAGTAACAAAAAAATGCACAGCAACTGTACTGTAGATATAAAGCATGTACCGTATTTTGAACCTACAGTACTAGTTGCCATATGAATGTGGAGAGAGAAAATGGTTCTTAAGAATCAAAACACTTATCATATTAATTCATGGACAAATTGAAAATAAATAATAATAAAAAATGTAAAAAAAAAAAAAAAAAACCTGAAAAAAAGTGAACACTCCTGAACTCTGTGCTTGATGGGAATATTATCCTCAAAACCGTCTGCACAAGGCTTTTCGATAGATATGATTAATAAGAGCAGAGCTATAAACAGTACACTGTTTTCTAATCCTTAATTAAAGGGTCATAGGGATCGACACCGCTGACATGACATTAATGAGTTATGTATATTTTCTCTGGCTCGTAATTAACGTGGGTTTCATTTGTGCTATTTATATGATGCGTATGAATATACCTACTGTAGACGGACAATTTAATGGCAAAAGTATTTACATTTCATTTTCGGTGACTATAAAATGTTATCTCGATTTAATTTAGAATTAATTTATATTAAGTCCACCAAGCTCTAAGACCAGTTTTAACCAGAGGTGGTTGGCAACTCAGTACATGTCCTTTGTTTCACATCTCTATACTTTACTTGAGGTTAGACAGTATTCATTTCAATTCAATTCAATTCAACTGTATTTGTACTGTATGTCACAAAGCAGCTTTACACAATCAGAACAATTATGGAAGCTTGTATGAAATGTGAACGGGTATGAATCAAAATGATAAGATACATTTTTAGTACATGTTACTGTTACTCCACTTATAGGTACAGAAAATATCTGTACTTTTACTTTACTACATTGGTGTGTAGTATTTAAAGCAGGAAAGTCGCCACATGCTGAATTACATTTCCATTGCTCTAGGGAACCTCTTTCTCCTAGTCAAGTACAGTGGAACCTCGGATTGCGAGTAACTTGGTTTACGAGTGTTCCGCAAACCGAGCAAAGATTTTTAATAAATTTTTAATCGGAAACCGAGCAAGTATTAGTTTACGAACGCAGAGTATCATGTATCACGCACGCGACTCTTATTTTGACACCGAGCGGCACTCTATCACCTTTTCAATCCCCCTACACAAACACACAGAAACTCTGTTCTGTCGCAATTCTTTTCAAAGGTAAGGTGCTGGTTCATTTGTTTTTTTTGTTTGTTTTTTTTGTTACTTTAAAGCAGTGATTCCCTTAGTATGAGCTCATGCCAGGTCAGAGGGATTTCTTTTTTCCCTGTTAAAACGGTGTTTCCGTTCTGTGTGTGTGTTTGTTATGAAAGCTTGAAATGTGATTCCGTTAGTATGCGCTCATGCCAGTCTCAGTAAGATTTATTTTTTTGTTGTGAAGCTTAAAAAGTGAGGTGGGGGAATGCGGAGGAGGAGTGTTACTAAAAAGAAAGAGGAGGAGTGTTACTGTGTAAAACGAGGTGAGGGAAGGGGCTAATTCCACACACACACACACACACACACACACACACACACACACAAACACACACACACACACACACATGGCGCCTGCGCGCACCAACGGAAACACTTATCTGCCGGGATTTATTTTTAAAAGGTAAAGTGCAGATTACTTTGTTTTACATTTTATAGATTGTATTAATTATTTTTATGTATTTATTTTTTGGGGTTGTGGAACGAATAATTTGTGTTTTCATCATTTCTTATGGGAAATGATGATTTGATTTACGAGTGTTTTGGAACACGAGCCCACTTCCGGAACGAATTATGCTCGTAATCGAAGGTTCCACTGTAGAAAATTTGTGTACAGAAATCTGTTTTCTCATCTGACACAAGACTATCTCCAATGTCAGTTGGAATAAATACTGTGCTTATAGGAATAAAAATGTTAAAAATCAGGTTTTCATGAGGGCTTGGCTCATTGTGCAGCTTCCTTAATAGTTGGAGCTATTAACAGAAATAAATAAAGAACGACACAAAGAAAACCATCGTAAGCCATCACTGACTCGCTCTTGAATGAAAATACTTTTAGACGTGATGTTAAAATCGTATTCCCAAAACCTGGGGCAAAATCACTATAGGTGAGGAGACATAAGAAAGGGCAAAAGAAATAAAAGGGAAAAACAAAGAGAATAACAGAAAGCACAGGGCAGAAAGAGGTCCAGTCAACTAAAAGCAGTGAATCAGAAGCCAGGATCATCAGCCGGGCCTGCCCTCAGCGCTCCACTGGACCTGAAGGAGGACATAGCCCAAAGAGAAAATCAACAAAATGTTGCACCATTCTCATAAAAGTCTGAATGTCTGGCAATTTACAGACACCAAGGGAGATGCTAAGGCTTGATATAAGCAATAATCATGCTTTATGAAGCTTCTGAGCAGTCAAGGGGTGCAACAAATTTATAGTCGTACCTACGGTACTATAAATGCGATATCGCTTACAGTGTTTAAGAATAACTGTGATTCCGTTTCTTGATTTGTTTTGCACAAGTACCTGTATGATCTATTATGATGCATTAGAAAAAAGAAAAAAACTGTGATCTACATAGTGTTTACGATGAAGTCGATTTCCTGGGCTTAGACATCATAGTGCTATTGGATTAAGCAATAAAAGAGGTGTGAAGAAAAGCTAAAAGTCCTGCCACTGATTTCCACAAAAGATTAAATATTCATTTCCCCAGGGAAGTATGAAATCATTCAGGTGCTAATGCAACACGGCCCAGACAAAGCATTTTCACTTGGCCTGTTCAACTGTTGTTTAATAACAGCTTTATTGGAATCGATATTTCAAATCCGCTTCAGCTTTCCGTTTCATTTTTATAAACAGCTTTAATTACAAAAATAAAAAAATAAAAAAAAAAAGATTCTCATACTGTTTGATTTAAAATGCAACAGTGATTAATAGCCTTGATAAGAGTGACTCCATCATGACTAATTTATCATTTAAACAGAAATAAATCCCAAGTTTTATGCTACTTTAATGCACTTTCGTTCTTTTAGCACGAGTGGCAACGGTCAAGGTTATCCTGTGAAGAAACAAGGCTCATCAGTGTTCAGCTCATGAATTCGCCGTATTTATTATAACTGTGTTTATCAGGTTGTGTAGTTTAGAATGCAACCCACAGGTCAGTGGTCAGTGAAGGAAAAACAGCATCACTGCTCGAATGATTTTCTGCTCCTGTGCTCGTTATTACAATGCCTTCTGCGTTATGTATAAATAAATCTGTGCATTCGGCCTATTTATGCCGTCATGTTGAAATGAGATGAGATGAGATGAGTGGTCGCTTATATGTAAACACTATTTTCCGTATATTATACACTTGTTAGGCGTGCAGAGACATTTCTCTTTGCATTTTCTATATTCATTCATATATGTACAGTAATAAGTAGTAACCACTTTATCCTGGTTGATACTGTATCACTGTAGTTACTGGGCACAAGGGGGCGACGCTTTGGATGGGACTCCAGTACATCTCAGGGTAATATGCGGGCGCACGCACGGACACAAATAAATACACACGCACCTACTCGCATCATGCAAGAGAAACTCAACCGCCATTCCACTCAGCATTCTCTTCAGCTTAACATACATCACAGCTTAGGCAAATACACTCCGAGTGAACCGATGATTCATCAGCACATTGACACACAAGGTAGTGTAATATATTCTCTGCAGTGGATGCATGATCACTGACAGCAGGGATAAGAAATATGGCCATGCTTTAATACCACTCAGTCTTGAAATAAATCTTGGTATAGTGTTCTGACTGAATGCCATGGCATATTTAGAGTTTTATGTATAACACAGATAAAAACAACAACAACAACAACAACATAGTGTAACTGAAATTAGGCAGGCTGGCTTTTCAGCTCATTCAGTCTATTGATACCAATCAAGGACCTTAAAGCTCCATATTTATTCATGCCACGCCATACTGTACATCAATAGCAGCTGTCCTTCATGAACAAAAAAGAGATAGAGAGAGATGCACAAAACAAGCCTGGTCATTCCTATGCTGTTGAAGGGAATGATAAAGGTATAAAGTAAAGTAAAGCCTTTATTTTGTCACATATACATTACAGCACAGGGGTCAGAGCGCAGGGTCAGCCATGGTACAGCGCCCCTGGAGCAGTTAGGGTTAAGGGCCTTGCTCAAGGGCCCAACAATGGCAACCTGGCTGAGCTGGGAATCGAACCGCCGATCTTCCGATCAGTAACTCAGTGCCTCAGCCCTCTGAGCCACCACTGCCCTAGAAAACAGTTGTCCAACTGTTTATACCTTTATAGTCATAAGTCGGCGTAGAAATAGAAAATTTGTCCGGGTCCGATTCCCGGTGAGATTCGATTCCTGCCTCTATGTGCATGGAGTTTGCATGTTCGCACTCCACGTGCTTGGTGGGTTTCCTTCAGATACTCGTTTTTCCTCCCACAGTCCAAGCCTAAAGACATGCAAATTAGGCTAATTGGCGTTCCCAAATTGGCCGTTGTGTCTGTGTGAATGTGGATGCGTGTGTACCCTGTGATGGATTGGCACCCTGTCTAGGGTGTAGCACGTCTTGTATACCAAACCTCCTGGGATAGGATCCAGGCCCCTGAATACAGGATAAAGCTGTATAGACGATGAGTAAGTGAGTGGAAAAAAAAAAAAAAAAGAATGAAAATCAAATAATCATAAATATCTATCATTAAAAGATATTGCAACATATTACTATATTACACAGCCTCTGCAACTATATTCTTGACTTGCAGATGTTGAGAATTCAGTCTCCAGCATCTCCAGCACCGCATCACTGAGCACTGGGAACCCCCAGGTCTGTATGCTCAGTCCGCTAATGTTCACTCTTCTACCTCGTAACTGCACAGCAATGCACAGCTTGAACCACATGATCGAGTCAGCCAATGTCACGAACATGGTGGTTTGTATCAGTGTACAGTACAAAAAGGAGGTGCAGCGTCTATCAGACTGGTGCAGAGCCAACAACCACTCTCTGAATGTGGACAAAACTAAGGAAGTGATCATAGCCTGGCCACTCTCCCCTGAATATTGATGGCTCTTCCATACGGATAGTCAAGAACACCCAATTCATTGCTTTTTACCCTGGCAGAGAAGCTCAAGTGGTCGCTCAACACCACTCCACCACCGAAGAAAGCCCAGCAACGTCTCTACTTCCTGAGAAGGCTGAGAAAAGCCCATTTGTCGCCCTCGTCCTCAGCACATTCTACACAAGGACTGTAGAGTCTTTCTGTGCATCCTGAGTAGCGGAAACGGTGCCTGGTTTGAGAATTGCACTGTTTCAGCTGGCGAGAACATCACGGTCCTTTATCGCAGACATTTAAACCACAAATTGTATCCGCAAAGCTACAAGTCTTGTGGTGACGACACAGACAGACACACAGACAGACACACAGACAGACACACAGACAGACACACAGACAGACACACAGACATGCGCACACACACACACCAAAAATAAATAAATAAATAAATAAATAAATTAATTGTATACACTTATACACCCTGCTGTCTTGAAAGAAGCATTCAGCAAACCATTTCTTTCCACAATTCATGAAGACTCCTCAATAACCAAGGACAGGCCTTTGACACCATCAACACACAACACATACCATCAACACATAAACACACACA
>QNUK01000428.1:319170-421670 GCA_013621035.1 Clarias magur
TGTGTGTGTGTGGGTGTGTATGTGTGGGTGTATGTGTGTGTGTGTGTGTGTGTATGTGTGTGTTTATGTGTGTGTATGTGTGTGTGTTGATGGTGTCAGGCCTGTCCTTGGGTATTGAGGAGTCTCATGAATTGTGGAAAGAAATGGTTGCTGAATGCTTCTTTCAAGACAGCAGGGTGTATAGTGTATACAATTATTTATTTATTTATTTATTTATTTTTGGTGTGTGTGTGTGTGCGCATGTCTGTGTGTCTGTCTGTGTGTCTGTCTGTGTGTCTGTCTGTGTGTCTGTCTGTGTCGTCACCACAAGACTTGTAGCTTTGCGGATACAATTTGTGGTTTAAATGTATACACATACATACACACACACACATACATACACACACATACATACACACACACACATACATACACACACACACATACATACACACACACACATACATACACACACACACACACACATACATACACACACATACACACACATACACACACACACACATAAACACACATAAACACACACACACACACAAACACACACACACACACACACACACAAACACACACATACAGACACATACACACACATACACACACTAACCGAAAACCTTCACCTTATTTTTCTTTATAACTACTGCTAAACCACTTTGTTCAACACACTGTACTGTATGGACCAGCTGCCTTATTGCTACAAGCCTTTTATATATTTTCATTTTTAGATATTATACATGATTATATACCTGTCGTTGACGGGAAAAGAGTTTGTAGAAATAGTTAAAAGGTTAAAGCAAAGAATAATCTTTAATGTACTATAATCAGTGATATGATTATTTCACGTTAAAGCTCACGTAGATGTCTGCCTGCAACGAAAATGGACCCCTTCGTTTTTTTTAAACTGTAATTTCTCAAAATTTTCTTCGATGTGACAGCATTATACGCTTTTGGTTTCCACCGGACTGGATGCTAAATATTAGGAAACTGTACAAAATTGTACCTACTGTAGTTCATGCCAAGATATCGAACCTACTATGGGAAAAAGAGGATATAGAAAAGTTCGTTTACGCCAAGTTGCACTTTTTTCCGTCGTCAGCCAAATACACTCCGTGTTCGGTCATCAGAAAGTGAATCACGTCATAGATGAGAAATTGAAAAAAAAAAAAAACTGTAGCTTGGATAAAAATTTAAGTTCGTCCTAAATCAACTTGAGCACTTTAAAATTCACCACGTCAGCGCTGCTATTTCAGTGAAAGTGAAAATATGAACTAATCCCAGTAAAAACATTCAGTTTAGCTTTTTCTAATTAATTCCTATTGGTGCAGGTGTTTGTTTACATTGAGCCAGTAGCGCATTAGTAGCTTATTCTAAAGTAGATTATTAAATCTTGCACATAACATCACACTTATTCAACATTCAGATTTCACTTATGGTGCAGGCTAAACTTCAGGTAAATATTTAATCCTGCAAAAGCTTCATTAAATTCTGTCCAGACAGTCTTGCATGATGCTGTGACAAAATCTGGGCCAACAGACGTACAGTATAGAAATGTATTTTGCTTAACTGGTTTCTGGTCCTCCATTGTATGAAATGTAAAGATCTCATTGAAAGAGCAGGTACTGACCAATTTACCTTTAAAAATATTTATATTTACAGTACATGTTTACATTTCCGTGCCCTTTATTTACAAAATAATGGATTACGGATCTTATGCTGGTCGTAATTGTATTGTCTTGCTCTATTTGCACATTATGTAGTCAGGTGTTGTCATCTAATTGAGTTATTTGTAGTCTCATGTACAGTAGCACTAGTCACTACCCAATATCAGTTGTACCGTACATGGTTGAAAAGGCAATAAAAAGCCACTTGACCTGACGTACCCGAGCTGCTGAAACTGGAGTGTAACAAGCAGAGGATAGAGCTTGATGAGAGCTTTCTCTTTCACTCGCAATGACCGAGGCGTCGACATCTCTCTCCATTTACACGACCGATATGCTAAATCCTAATTCGAGCCGACAGAAATCATCGCTACAGTTATCACAAGCCGTCCTTCTTTTCCTCTAAAGTACAGTTTCAGTAAACACACAAGGCGTTTACTTGTAATGGATGTAAAAGGTCTCATCAGCATGAAAAAAAAAAAAAGAAAAAAAAAAAAAGTCATGATGACTTCTGAAGCTGAAAGTTACTTTCAAGGTTGTCTCACTTCTGCTGACTCCTGCTGTAATGAAGACACCCAGGAAATTATTGTCTGTTGTCTTTCCATGACTTTTCCATATTTGAAGAACAACAATCTGCTGATTATGTGCGCACAAAGAATAAAGTGTGCCTTTTACTAGCAACCTTGGCAGAATGCAAAAAAACCATTCTTATTTAAATAGGAAACGCTCCGGATACTGTACAAGAGCATCCATAGCTAATTTCTCGTGCCTTAGGAAATTTACAGTATCAGAAGAGAATATAGGATGCAATTAAAAAAAAAAAAAAAAGAGGTTTATTTGGAAGAACTACAAAGGATGGGTAAGTCAGACTTGACAAGCAAATTGTCCAAATCGAGGAAGGATAAAAAAAAAATAATAATAATAATAATTAAAAAAACATGGAAAACTACAGCTACCAGGATAATAGATGAAAAGAACAGACAGACAAACAATGAAGTGAAGAGGGGAGGGGAAAAAAAAAGGCTTACTGTAGCAGTGAGACTTTTATATTCTAACAAACACATTTATATTCTAAGCTAGATGGGTCTAGACTCTAGTGGATGTCGAGATCAGAAACTTGTGCAAGTATAATTTGTGGAAATTGTGCAAGTAAGCATGAATAGAGACTGAATATCAATGGACTTGGGCTTTCTATGGATTGGGGTAGTTGTAACATAATTCAAGTAAAAATATTAGTCGGATTCATAACGTTTCAGTGGCAGGTTCACTGAATAAATACACCGACTACTTTATGATTAATAAATTACCTGTTTATTTAATCAAAAATGGCAAAAATCACACACACACAGGTCAAATTCAGGTCCAGGTAATGACCACATCAAACATCACAGTGATTCAAAAACATCATCCTTGTGACTTTGATCATGGAACGGATGCGTATTTCAGTTATATCTGTTCATCTCATGAGACTCAACAATGACACACACCAACGTGCACAAAAATAATACAGTGGCAATTCTAAACGCGTTGGCGATACGAGAGACCAGAGCAAAATGTCAAACCAGTCAAAAGTTTGGATTTATTTTCTACATTTTAGAACAACACTGGATTTTTTTTTTTTTTTTCAATCCTACGAATATAAATAACACACATGGCATTAAATAATTAAGCAATTAATCTTGCAATCTTTGCAAGAACAGTACAGTAAATGCATTTGCGAAAAATATCCCATCAAGCTCCATGATGAAACTGTCTCTCATGAAGACCTTCCCAGGAAAGCGAGACCAAATCTTAAAAATCAAAAGTTCGTTTAGAAATCACCAATTAACCTCAACCAGCACCTCAGATTAGAGCCGTTATGAAGCTTTACAGATCATACAGATTCGTTTTGGATGAACACCTTCAGCAATGTTTTACAGGACGACCATGAAGTTAGAAGGCGTGGCCAAACTTTTGACTGGAACTCAAATAGTTACTCCAACGCCAGTGAGAAGAAAAGCATTCCATGTACAAAACATCAGCCTTTGAGTTACCGTAGATAGGCTACAACAGCAGAAGACTTGTCTGTATTCCACTCCTGTCAACCTAGAAGAGCGATCTGACGCCATCATGGACACGAACTCACCCAAACTAAACTCAGTTTCTACATCTTGAAAATTCCAAACATAAAAGTCACACCTACACTACAACAGTTGCAGCTCATGATAATCATCGTGGTGATCGTTGAACGTTTAAGAGGAACACAGTTCGAAATGACATCCCATCTTTTCCAGTTACATTTCTTCCTTTAAACCAGCATAGGTGTGTCGCTGCTTTGACACATGCACGTGAAGAAGTCGCTCATCAAGTATAAACCAGGTCCCTCTGCTTTGCGCCAGACTGTACAACACGTCCCTTCACATTTTATCCCTTATGCATAAATCGAAGGTGAATGTGGCAGTAGAAAGAGAAGCGCACTTCTCAGAAGCCCATCTCCTGCTGTGCCAACAAACGGAACCAGGTAGGTTAGGATATAAATGTCTAGCCAATGGGGACCATGGTATTAATTCCCATTTTGTACGACACACTGTGTGGCAATTTGGAAATGACAATTGGTTTAATCTGCATGTCTTTGGACTGTGGGAGGAAACTGGAGAACCCAGAGGAAACCCACCATGCACACGGATCCATGCTGGAATCAAACCCAGGACCTGGAGGTTTCAAGGTTACAGTGCTGAACAGTTCGAGCCAATGTGCTGCTATCAATCGCTCTTTTGTTTCCATCTAACTATTTAAATACGGAATGTTGCCGTTTCATTTGCTCCTGTGCACACCTCCCTGTCCCCGTCTCAGTTTTAACGCCCGATACAAATTAAGCCAAATTAAGTCAACTGAAGTCAAAATGGAGTAAATTAACAAACGTCTCTGGGGCGCTTCTTTGTAAAGTGGCATGCCCAATGAGAATCTGTGACTGCCAGGAAAAAAGAAAGCCGCATAAAAAAAAAATAGAGTACAAAGAGTTCAAGAGTCCCATTTATGGGTCTATCGAAACAGCTGATACACATTCTCCAAGCTCGCCCCTCTATAATAGATAGGGCTTTAAAAGTATGTTTGACACAACTACAGCTTTGCCGACATCCTAGATTAAAATCAAGGTGGAATATCTCCGAGAAAGGACTGAAAACCCTGCTTCCATTTCCAACAACCCGTCTTTGTGGAGCAGGGTTTTCTGCAGTCACAGCAATGAAAACTAAATTACAGCGCAGACTGGACATAAGGAATACACACTTCAGGTGTCATTGTGTCCCAGATGGGAACGTTGTGTTGCAGGGGAAACAAGCTCTGGGCTGATGGCTGATTCTGCATCTTTGTACGTTGTATTTATTATCCACTTAATTCTGATTTGTTACAGGTATGAGATGGACGGTCCATAGAAAATCGTCTCGCATAACACTAGTCTGTGGCGGCTAGACTAGTGTTAAAAAGGTGGGAAATCACGGTGCTGGAGGAACATGGTCTCGTTTCACTGTTTATGGATTAAAATGATGAGACTTGATTTAAAATATATGAATCATTAATAAACGCACATTGATAAATATTTTCTGTTGACCATCGTTTGTCATATAATTTTCCGTGTTGCAATCAGTCCGGTTCCCAAATCTGGATCTAATCCAATTCAGTTCAATTTTATTTGTATAGCGCTTTTAACAATTGACATTGTCGCAAAGCAGCCTTACACAATCAAAGGAAGTTTGTACGAAATGTTTGTAACGTATATGAAATCAACATGATAAGATTGTCCCCGATGAGCGAGCCGAGGACGACGGCAACAGCGACAGCGACGAGGAAAAACTACCCGAGATGGCAGTAGGAAGAAACCTTGAGATGGAGCCCATCCTCATTTGGTTGAAAACGGATACCAGGGACTGATCTGCATCATACGGTGCATCATATAAGTTCAGTAATAACAGAAGGTGTGTTTAAGGTTAATAAGGATTCCAGTTCGTTATTCGAGGCTCAGGTACTGTAGACTATAGGAAACTCAATTAACCCTGAACATAACCTTTTTCACCTCCTCCCTTCTTTTAGGAGCTTCAGAACCCTGGACAACCAAAAACCGCTGGACGCAGGAACAGTTTCTGTCCTCAGACTCTAACCGTTATAAAGAGTTGACATCGATTACATGCAATCTGCTGTATAAAAGCACCATCCTGCTACTTACATCACCCAGCTTCATATCTACAAATCCGTATCGTACTACTCGCACATCTTGTACTGTATATTGTGTATTGTACTGTACACACAGCCAAAAAAAACTTCCTTATCATACTGTATGTGATGTAATACACAGTGTTATTTGCACTACCATGCACACTGTGTACTTGTTGTCATGTACATTAAAATCAGACATTAGTAGTGGGCGGTGAACCCATAATGGGACTCTTGAACTCTTTGTACTGTATTTTTTTTTATGCGGCTTTCTTTTTTCTTGGCAGTCACAGATTCTCATTGGGCATGCCACTTTACAAAGAAGCGCCCCAGAGACGTTTGTTAATTTACTCCATTTTGACTTCAGTTGACTTAATTTGGCTTAATTTGTATCGGGCGTTAAAACTGAGACGGGGACAGGGAGGTGTGCACAAGGAGCAAATGAAACGGCAACATTCCGTATTTAAATAGTTAGATGGAAACAAAAGAGCGATTGACAGCAGCACATTGGCTCGAACTTTTCAGCACTGTAACCTTGAAACCTCCAGGTCCTGGGTTTGATTCCAGCATGGATCCGTGAGCATGGTGGGTTTCCTCTGGGTTCTCCAGTTTCCTTCCACAGTCCAAAGACATGCAGATTAAACCTGCATGAACCACCACCCACTACTAATATTGGGTAGGATGTCGTGGCTGATCAGTGCATGTGCTCGCTGTTGTGTTTGTCTCAACATACCTGCCCAGTAAACCTGACTCTGATCAAATTTCTTACACAGTTTCCTTCCAATCACTGCAGGTCTAATTAGCCTAAATAGGTCTAATTAATGTATACACCCACGTTTACTTTATTTCGTGAAGAGGTTAAAATTGAAGTTGAATAAGTCGGATAACGATTAAATAAAACTTAGTGAATATGTTGATTTAATAGTGGTCGCAAAGTTGTCAATATTTTCCTACTTTTATTCTGGAAAAAACAAAAACAAACAAACAAACAAACAAACAAAAAAGTCTAAAGCAAGAACTTTGAATCGCAGTAATGTTTACGTTTAAGCAAAGAAAGCAAACAAAAACAAACAGTGACGGAAAGACTACAGAGCTTTGTACAGTATGTACAGTAACTCAGTACTCTTTATTTATTTATTTATTTATTCATTTTTTTATTTAACCCAGCCTTCTTTCCAGCCTTGTTTCTAGAGCCAGTGCTCGATTGCACCGCCGCTGCCACCTACACTAAGCAGAGAATTGGTGAAGACAGTTAAGCCCTCTTTCTCTCTGTGCCTTCGGGGTAAGTAGAGTAACATAAGGTAAAATTTATGTTACTGTAGCTAACAAAGTACCTAGTTGTAATAGCCAGGACTTTTTTTTTCTTTTTTTTCTCATAATCTACTACTGTAAAAGCACTGGTGTGCACGTTTGATTGATAACTTTCCAAAGGATTTGATAGAAACATATTAAACAAATGAGCTGAAAGTCTGATTCCTCGTTATTACGAAACGAACCAATAAACATACTAGCCTGTCCAGTGTGAGAGGTGCCTTAAATGGTATGACAGCCTACAGTATGAAGTTGTTTTATTTTTCAATTTCATATATGACATGACCCATTGCCACTGACATTTTCTAGCATCTCTCCTCCCGCTACTCCTCAAAATCTTAATAATGAGGTGAGAAGCCAGTTCAATGGGGAGTTCTGAGTTTTTTTTTTTTATGTATATATAAAATCTTTTTTTTTTTTTAATATGTGGTGGAGATAAGAAACTCTGCCAATCTTTCCTATAATTATTATTTCCAAACTGCTAAATTAATCTAGTCCAGCATCTATCATACTATCTAAGCACTAGCATTACGAACACATTTAGATTCAATCCTAATTTGCATTTAGTCATTGATTAATAAATGTATTACTTAAAACCCTAATGTACACAATGTAACATTATATAACCTTGATGATTGACAATTCAGTTGCAATGTAGAGGACAAATTCAAGCTCATACAGTATGTAGACACAACTATCCGAGTCACTATCTAAAACATTTCCAGTACAAATAAAATATGCAGTGGTCGCATAAAACTACAGACCTGACAGTCACAAAAATGGAAAAAAAAAAGAAACAGATATTCCAGCATACAGTAGAACCTTGTTTTTTATAAAAAAAAATTTCCCAGGCAAGCAAGTCATGTGGTAGGTTCTATCGATATCATTAATTGTGTGTCCATCTGCACTGACAGCTTGAGAAAAAAAAAAAATGAAAACAGCATGTATATGTGTATATATAATGTTGCAGATGAGTATACATAATTTATATATATATATATATATATATATATATATATATATATATATTTTTTTTAATATCTATATATATATATATTTTTTTTTCGTATAATATAACTAGATTTTATATACATATATATATATATATATATATATATACATATATATATATATATATATATATATACACAATTTTCATTTTTTTGTGAACTGCTGACAATATTTCTCCTATATTCAAAATATAACTAGATTTTATATATATATAGGAGAAATATTGTCAGCAGTTCACAAAAAAATGAAAATTGTTCATCTCACCAACACACGCACCTGTAAGAATAAAAAACAAACATAAAAAACAAGAAACTAATTATTATGCTGCAGTAGTCTCTTATTTTTTTTCCAGGGCACTGTACGTGTACATACATGGCACCCCAAATCAGTTTTACACTGGACATCAAGCAATTGTGCCTCTCTTCTCTTCCTCCAGATATTGATTTCCAAAATCATTTACTATCATCTGAAAAGAGGACTTTGGACCACTGAGAAAAAGAAAAAAAAATTGAGAGATACACGGTATATACACACTGTATGAATAGTGTGAAATACTGGATTTTTGATTATCATGAGCTGTAAGCTACAGTATAATTATCTAAATGAAAACAAAAAGGACTTTACATAATTTCACTGATGTGCAATGAATCTAAAATAAATTTGACTTTACATAATTAAATGATGAAAAATAAAAACATTTCCCATCATATCCAAGCTGGTGGTATTTGTTCCTATGAGAGAACATTTCGAGAGAGTCTCTACTAGGTCTAAGACGGCTTCACCTGTCAGTAGCAGAGGTTTATCGTGTCAGTGAAGTATATACATTCAGCATGTTCGGGCCTTCAAGCTAAAATAATAAATCAAACTTAAAGGCAGTTAAGACTTAGTGGGAAAGGAAAATAAGAGAGACAGAACACTCAGCAAAAGCTGCGCTTGTATTTTTTCTCTCAGCTGGAAAGAATGTACTTCTGTCTCCATTTCTATGTACAGTATGTCAGTTAGGCCTCATCTACTGTACACATTGTTGTGATTTGCTCGGGCACAAGAATACTGACAGAGTCAAGAGAGGAGAGATGAAGGCAAACAGGCAGGGGGAGGAAAAAGTGAAAAAACAAACAAAAAAACAAAAAAACAGATATCATCCACGAATACCTTTCATTCGATTTTATGATCAGGAAATATGAATGATCGTTATAAATAGTCAATATTCATATACAGTACCACATTTATAATGTAAAGTAAATATTTACAAGTGACACAAAACCTTAATAGAAAGGTCATATTTTATTCAACACAAACATTTAATGCTGAATCTGCAGAATTTTGGAATGAACTAAAATTCTATTTTATGTGTTACCATGAAGGCGCGAGATCACGTTTATTAAGTAGGTTTCAAGTGCACACTCATAAGTGCGTATTAAATGTCCTGCACCATCTGTTGACGTTTGAGATGAACCAACCATTTTTTTTTTTTTCAAGGTCGATATCTTAAGTAGCATATCTTGAGATGGCATGGTGGCTTAGTGGTCAGCACCGTCGCCTTGCACCTCCAGGGTCCGGGTCCGATTCCCGTCTCTGAGTGCATGGAGTTTGCGTGTTCTCCCCGTACTTGGTGGGTTTCCTCCGGGTACTCCGGTTTCCTCCCACAGTCCAAAGACATGTAGGTCAGGCTAATGGGAATTCCCAAATATGTACAGTAGTGTCTGTGAAGAAGTGTTTGAGAGTGTGTATGGCATGTCCAGGGTGTACCACGCCCCGTGCCCCAAGTCTCCTGGGATGGGCTCCGCCTACCATAAGCATTCCTGTATACAGGATGAATCGGTTTAGACAATGCATGCGTCTTCTCTTCCCGTCGTGCGACAAACGAAAATTCCAAAAATCGTCATGAGGTGTCCTATTACTCATCTTGCGTCCCGTCAAAATGATACGTCTCCGATGTAGACACACGCCAACTTTTGTCTTTCCTGTTGCCATCATCACTCTCTTTCTCTTAATCCCAGGTATAAATGCACGCTTTCCACAGGTGAAACTGACCAAAGAAAAAAAATAATAATAAAAGATGAGTGCCAAGTGACAGATGGAGATGAGCTGTTTACTTCCCTCAGAGACTCTTTCGGGACAAGCAGGTAAAACCTGGCATAGTTTTTCAGCTGGTGACAGATGTTGTCATTTCCATTTCTCTGTTAGCTGCTAACCAGTTCAAAGTGGCACCACTTCTGCCCTGATCAGAGTCCATAATGGATCCGACTCAAGGCAACCTGGAGTTGTTTAGTATCTGACTTGCAAGAGAAAATCATCTCAAGCAAAGGACCAGATTGCCCTTGCTGCCTGTTGCAAGAGTAATTTTGCACCACTAAAAGGAAAGTGAAGAAAGTAAAGAGACAATTTATTTTCCCTTAATTCAACTGAGATTTGGCTCTTGAGAATCCAAGGGGTCTCCGCACAACCACACAACCTCCTAATTATCATCATCTATGCCTTCGGTAACGTGCATGAACTCACGAACTCACAAATACACGTGCGGCCGGCTGAGTAAACAGGTTCATAACGGGAAATGTTGACTTTTACCACAGCATAAAGTTTTCAAAAAATGATCAATTCTGTATGGAACATGGGAGAATTGTCCGAGGTGGTGTCTCAACATCTGACAACCTTTTGTCCAGTTTGGTTCCACTTGGGAGAACCTTCTTGACGTTAGCAAAGAAAAGGAGTGCTCGGCTGAATCCTCAGGGTTGCTGTAGCACCTCAGCGCACAGACACCACTTTCCTGGACATATTTGCTTGACTCTGTGGTGTGACCACTGAGCCTTTGTGCTGACCCGGTGGACAAAGCACGCTCCAAGCTGTTGGTGAGCCGCTTGTAAGAGGGGCGGAGAAACCTTCCTTAATTCCTGCTATTGTGAGAAAAATGGCATAGTCTGATGCACATTTTTTTTTTTTTTTTTTTTACCAATTTGAGATATGAAAAAATGAAACGGTGCCGGCTCAACCTACTTGTTACTCCGACAGTAAAGGAAATGTCAGCCGTTACTGATGGTGTTTTGCAGCGTCATACTGTGTGCTCACTCCGTGGCTTTGTGTTAAATGTTCACACAAACGAAAAACTATTCAAACGATATCAGACTATTTTTTCTGGTGATTGTATTTGGGGGCGGGGGGGGGGGGGGGATATACAGGTTTTTTTTTTTTTAAAGGAAAAAAAAAATCTTTGCACATTAAACACAATGGGGCATTGGTGGCTCAATGGTACTGTAGGTTTCTTGCCTGCCAATGCCGAAGGCCCAGGTTCAATTCCCACTGAAACCCTAGCCACTGGACGCAGTGCCAGTTCCAAGCCCGGATAAAATGGGAGCGTTGTATCAGGAAGGGCATCCGGTGTAAAAACCTGTGCCAAGTTGTGTACGAATCGGATACTCCATTGTCTTGACTCCTTGACGGGAGCAGCAGAGAGGCTAACATTAAAACACAATCATTAAACACCATCAATTTTTTTTACCCCCAAACTGAAAAGAGAGACAAATTGCTTTGAAAGACTCTTTCCAACTCGATGAATGGTGCCAACACCATTCATGATTTTCTAAAACCAATTCTCATAAACAATTTATAGAGGTAACAAAATTCCAGGTAATTTAACACCCCGATGTTTTAAAGTCTTGCAGCAAGAGCAACCTTCACCAGGTTTCCCCCCAGGTTTTCTTGTTTTCCCCCTCAAGTTCCTAATGAAAGTACATTACCTACTCCTTTAATTTGACAATAAATTAGTCTCTTTTGTATGGCTCGATCTTATTCTTGGCCCATTATGAGGACTAGACAAATGTTCTGAACATGCCTCCATTTAATGACATTATGCTACTATATTTGTTTTTAATATCTCGTCCTTAGTCAACATCATCAGAACAGAATAAAGTCCAGTGAGGCTGCAGTTGAACAAAATAACCCAACCAGACAATGCGTTTTCTTTTGTTGTTCTTTTTAGCCTTTTAGCTTAATACCCATGTTCCCAAAATTACAATCAACACAGAATACATACTGTAACCGGTTTCAAAACACAAACAGTGGTCATGTTTAAATGCTTGTAGTTATCTGATTACTTATAGGTCCCTGACACTGGGGGATGTAACATGCTTACATATGGGTATGGTATGCAAATATATACTGTAACTATGATCATACCAATCAATTAAAGCTAAGAATTTACACCTACTGTAATACACAAAATAAAACTATCAGCCTATGATTTTCTTCTTTTTTTTTATCCTACTCAAATCTGTAGCAGTAAAATGTAGTTAATAATAGTATTTAAAAGTATTCTTTTTCAAATTTAGCATTGCTGTGTAAACGCCCCAACAGTAATAATATTCGCCTGCAGTTCAGTTTATTTCAAATCTTATTACAGTACAGGCTGATATTTACTGTTTATTGTGTACAGTAGGTACTTGGTTGCCATGTTCTCAAAACAATTCTTCATTACATGGATTCTGCAAGATTTTGAGCTTAGGATTTTGGATTCCATGTTGACGTGATTGCGCCATGCAGTTCCTGCTCATTTCTCAGGTGCACATGCATGCCGTGAATCACCCCCGCCCATTTTCCCACATCCCGAAGGTCTTCTTATGGATTCAGAACTGGTGATTATGAAGGTTAAAGAACATTAAACTCAAATAGAAATGACTGGTATTAATAGCCCAAGGTGTGTCAAGAAAACATTCCCCACACCATTTCACCACTTCCACTGGCATTCACTGTTGACACAAGGCAGGTTGGGTCCATGGCTTCATGCTGCTGATGCCAAATTCTCACCCAACCATCTGTGGGCCTCAGCAGGAATCGAGATTCATCAGACCAGGCTATGCTTTTTCCCAGTCTATCCAGTTTTTTTTATGAGCCTGTGCCAACTGCAGCCTCAGCTTTCTATTCTTGGTCTGACAGAAGCGCACCTCGCTGTGGTCCTCTCCCATTGAAGCTCATCTGCTTCAAGTTTTGATATGCTGAACATTCTTAGATGATTTTCTGCTCACCACAATTGGACAGACTTCTTATTTGAAACAGCCGTTTTGTGAGCTTTGGGGCACATACAGTATTCAGGTTTAATTTTTGAAGTTAAGTTAGCTACTTGTTTGTTTTTACATCTAGCTGCTAAAATTCATGCAGACAAAATGGCTATTTTATGGATTTCAGTAAGCATTTTACATCATTATATAAAAATTACATTAAAAATATGGTTGCCGATATTCCTAAATAAGACGCATAAAATACAATTCACTTGCAGTGGCTTTAGGTGATCTATCCTAATTCCATATGGTCTTATGCATTCATTATATGTCAAAAATTTTTATTTTGAGGGAAATAAAAACATTAATTCGTTGAAAATATATTTAACAATAAAAAACAGTGAAACAATGTTGCATAGATACCCTTGAATTTCTCTGCCACCTCACATAATATATGCTGCTAGAAACATTTTATTACCATTTCTTTTGTAATAAATATTTGGACTCGGCAATGATAATTGAGAATTTAGAACCCATGGGGGAAAAAAAAGTATATATATAAAAAAAAAAAAAATCAATTACAGTGGAACCTTGGATTGCGAGTAACGCGGTTTACGAGTGCTTCGCAAGACGAGCAAAAATTTTTTATTTTGATTTGCAAAACGAGGAAGTCTTGGCCTCTTATCTTGACAACGAGCATCACTCTTGCGCCACGGAATTGTGGGTAACCGTCTCCCCTGCTGGGTCTTAGTGCTCGTCTCTTACTTGTATTATCAACATCTCCCTCTCTGTTTCAGCACCTCCTGTGTGTGTGTGTGTGTGCGCGCGCGCGCGCGTAATTTGACACACACACACACACACACACACACACACACACACACACACACACACACACACACACACACTCTCTCTCACCTTATCACCCTCCCCGGCTTCGCAAACACAGAAACTCTGCTCGTCTCTTACTGTGGTGCAAAATTACTCATCTCCCTCTCCGTTTCAGTGTCTCTTATGTGTGCGCATGTGTAATTTGACACCGACACACACACACACACACACACAAACACACACACACTCTCTCTCTCTTGCCTTTTCACCCCCTCCCCAGCTTCACAAACACACAGAAGCGATTCTTTTCAAAGGTAAGGTGCTGGTTCATTTGTTTTTTGTTTTTTTTACTTTACATCAGTGATTCCCTTAGTATGCGCACACGCCAGTGTCAGAGAGATTTCTTTTTTTTTCCCTGTTAAAACTGTGGTTCCGTTGTGTGTGTTTGTTGTGAAACTTAAAAAGCGAGGTGGGGAGAGGGAGGAGGTGTGTTACTGTGTAAAACAAGGTGAGGGAAGAGGCTAATTCCACACACACACACACACACACACACACACAAACTGAAACACTTATCTGTCGGGATTTATTTGTACTTTTTTTTTTAAAGGTAAAGTGCAGGTTAATTTGTTTTATTTTCACTTTATAGATGAATTATTTTTACGTATTTATTTTTTGGGTTTATTTATTTAATTTCAGTTTTCATTATTTCTAATGGGACAATTTGATTTGGTTTACAAGTGTTTCGGAACACGAGCCCCCATACAATTATGCTCGTAATCCAAGGTTCCACTGTATGTAAAATAGTTTTTGGATTCTCAGGTACTCAGCAACGAAATGCAGTTAAGGATCGATCAGAAGTGCAAGTTGCAGTGTATATACAAATCAGTGCAAATATACTGTAGGCATTGTGCAAATGATATGGTGCAAGTTATTTGCTCACCTGGCTTCACATGCATATGAATTTGAGTAACATCCTATTCTTAATACATAGTGTTTAAAATGATGTTGGCCAGGGTTTAGGAGTGTGTTTATGGGAATTTTTGACCATCCTTTGTGTCTGACCATTTCTGAGGTCAGACACTGATGGCCTGGATCCCAGTCTTCGCTCTAATTAATTTCAATGGTGACCTATCAGGTTGAGGTCAGGGCTCTGTGCAGCCCAGTCAAGTACTTCCACACCAAACTCGCTCATCCATGTCTTTATGGACCTTGCTTTGTGCACTGGTGCGCAGTCATGTTGGAACAGGAAGGGGCCATTCCCAAACTGTTCCCACAATGTTGAACTCATGGAACAGGCCTGGACAAAAATGATGGTACCCCTAACTTAATAGTTTGTTGCACAACCTTTTGAGGCAATCACTGCAATCAAACGATTCCTGTAACTGTCAATGAGACTTCTGCGCCTCTCTGCAGGTATTTTGGCCCACTCCTCATGAGCAAGCTGCTCCAGTTGTTTCCGGTTTGAAGGGTGCCTTTTCCAGACGGCATGTTTTAGCTCCTTCCAAAGATGCTCAATAGGATTGAGGTCAGGACTCATAGAAGGCCACTTTAGAATAGTCCAATGTTTTCCTCTTAGCCATTCTTGGGTGTTTTTAGCCGTGTGTTTTGGTTCATTGTCCTGTTGCAAGACCCATGACCTGCGACTGAGACCCAGCTTTCTGACACTGGCCAGCACATTTCTCTCTAGAATCCCTTGATAGTCTTGAGATTTCATTGTACCCTGCACAGATTCAAGACACCCTGTGCCAGATGCAGCAAAGCAGCCCCAGAACATAACAGAGCCTCCTCCATGTTTCACAGTAGGGACAGTGTTCTTTTCTTCATATGCTTCATTTTTCCGTCTGTGAACATAGAGCTGATATGCCTTGGCAAAAAGTTCCATTTTTGTCTCATCTGTCCATAGGACATTCTCCCAGAAGCTTTGTGGCTTGTCAACATGTAGTTTGGCATATTCCAGTCTGGCGTTTTTCTGATTTGTTTTCAACACTGGTGTCCTCCTTGGTCGTCTCCCATGTAGTCCACTTTGGCTGAAACAACGACGGATGGTGCGATCTGACACTGATGTTCCTTGAGCATGAAGTTCACCTTGGATTTCTTTAGAAGGCTTTCTGGGCTCTTTTGTTACCATTGGGATTATCCGTCTCTTTGATTTGTCATGAACGTTCCTCGTGCGGCCACGTCCAGGGAGGTTGGCTACAGTCCCATGGATCTTACATTTCTGAATTATATGTGCAACTGTAGTCACAGGAACATCTAGCTGCTTGGAAATGGTCTTATAGCCTTTACCTTTAACATGCTTGTCTATCATTTTCTTTCGAATCTCCTGAGACAACTCTTTCCTTCGCTTCCTCTGGTCCATGTTGAGTGTGGTACATACCATGTCACCAAACAACACAGTGACGACCTGGAGCCCTATATATAGGCCCACTGACTGATTACAAGATTGTAGACACCTGTGATGCTAATTAGTGGACACACCTTGAATTAACATGTCCCTTTGCTCACATTATTTTCAGTATTTTCTAGGGGTACCATCATTTTTGTCCAGGCGTGTTTCATGAGTTTATTATTTTTTTTATAATTCTGTTGAAGCATGGTTGAAAAGCAATGTCTGACTTTCATTGGTTAAGATTCATAGAATTTTTTTTAATTATTACTTTTGTCAGATTAAAGTTATTTCTGTGACCATTGTGAGTTTTTCTTTCATTGACCGAAGGGTACCAACAATTTATATACACACAAACAAACATATGTACATACATACAGTACATACCACTGTATATACTTTAAATGTAGTGAATATTGTGCAACATGGCTATGCAGTGACTCTATGCAGTAACTACAGAAAAGTTCATGCTAATGATAATGGAAAAGGATATGTAAGCAGGAATATATCAGGTACTGTCCATAACAATTAGCAGGGTATATACACACACACACTTAATATAAAAAAAGATACAAACATTAGATAAAACAAGCAGCTCTGTATTTATATGTTTACAGCTAAAATGTTTTATACATGAACATTCTAGTATATACGCCATTCAAATTCATATGCTATAATAATGTGTTGTTTGATGCTAAAGATTTGCGCAGGGACTGGACTGAAAATGAGAGCCAAAAATCCGAGCCATAAGGAGGCCTAGAGAACTGTTCCTCAAGACTACATGAAAATATAAGAAAGTCAACATGCACGGTACTGTACTGTATCTACAGACGACAGATTCTGCCCAAACCAGTTTCGAACCAGCCCCCAGCTTTTAAACTAAACCAAACAGCATACCAAATCATCATCCAACAGCATGATGTTGCTTTTAATACAGAAGCACAAATGATGGCAATTTAAAATTACCAGACAGGCTTTTCTTCATTCAGCAACACCTGGGTGAACTTCACAATTCATCTCGTCTAAACCAACAACTGTTCTGCACCACAATCCAGATGCACAGCACGACAGATGTCAACAGACAAAAAAAATGTTGTGCCTCATTAATGGATTTTACATTTCCACCCCTGCCTGTAATATACAATGACTTATGTTAGCATGCTGACAAATATACAGTACAGTACAAGAGCTGAAAAAAAAAAAAAAAATCTCTCAAGCAAATGTGACATCCCCAGCTATACAGTATGTTTCCCATTAGTCTAGCATGGCACACGCTGCCACCTCGGACTGTGCATCAGCTAAACTAAGAGAGATTGTTTTAAAATGCATGCTGGGACCAAATTCTGGAATCAGCAGGAGGAGAGAGAGAGAAAAAAAAAAAGAAAACAGAAAACAGCTACTGAGAACTGTAATTAAATGTTCTTCTAAACAAATTATTCCTTAGTCACTATTCTCAAACATTAATGTTAGTCAGAGAGTGATTTGCCTTTCGACAAATAAAACAATAAAACAGTGCTACTTTTGATTCAGTTAGTAATAATCTATGAAGAACGGTGAGTGAAGCGCGTAAAGCTTTTATTAAATAGAGGGGATGCATTATTCTGGTAATAGTAGACAGTGCATAATGGATGGAAACTATAAATAAAGCCTGGCTGATCAGTCAGAGAGATGATTTTGTTACTGATGATAGAAAATGAGTTTTCAATAAAAAGAAGAAAAAGAAGAAGAAGAAAAAAAAAAAAGGATATCAATAATCACCTGCTGGGAATGTGTCGTATATAAAGGATGCTTTACTTGTATTTGCTATATTAAGTTTAAGATAGGACTTAAACTTAAGGATTATTAAATATTTTAGAAAAATGGGGTAAATTTGTTAAAGGAAATCCAGTCCTAATTCCTAATCCTGCATACATCTATTACTCACACTAGGTGGGTTTCCTCCGGGTACTCCGGTTTCCTCCCACAGTCCAAAGACAGGCAGATTAGGCCAAGTGGCAATCCTAAATTACCCACAGTGGGCAAAAAGAGTGTGCAAGTCTGTTCGTATGTACCCTGTCTCATGCCTCGAGTCTCCTTGGAAAGGCTCTGTTTAGACTGTTGTGCTGCAAGAAAAGAAAAAAATAAATAAATAAATAAAAAGGGAGAGTTAAAATGCATGTGCAAGAAGTAATCAAGGGCTGCTGCAATATTTGGAAATGTCAGGTGCAACAAATACAAACACAGCAACGGCGCTGACAAGATTTAGATGATGTAATTTTGCAATTAAGGGATGCAAATGGAGTATACAACAGAGAGACAAATCAATTTTTTAATCATTCAGGCTTGAACAACAACCAGAAGTAGAAGCGATGTACTACCTGACATGGGATTAATATGTTGCCAGTATGCATAGATAAAATGCGATTTTACAGATGAGCATAAGCCTGAAGGTAACTCAAACCCGAGCTAAACACAAAATACTTGTGTCCGTTTATGCACCAGTGGAACAAATTACACTGCCTACGCCATTGCGATCGGAACACTGTTGATTAGATTTTCAGTGACACACATGCACGATTGAACCCAAGGTTGGGGATGCAAACCACAAATAGCTCTTAAACTGTGCACATGCCAAAGGTACTGTGAGGTTTTACCTCTTGAGATATGCGGCAACAGTGAGTTACTATGAATGTGGGCAGGGTGAGAATGAGACTGACGATGCTAGAAGCATGTAGAGGACACGAGTGGCCTGGTCTTTGAGTGAAACGGAGAGCATTCATCTCTTTCCTTACAATCGGAGATATATTATGTTTCCCATATCCACTGTTAAGCAACATTCATTAAGCAATAACCTAGCAGCCACCACAGAATGGTCGGAGATGGAGAACATTCTCCAAAACAAACAAACAAACAATAAATAAATAAATAAATAGTAGTTGAATTCATCGCTTGATAAAATAGTGTCAACATGCTCAATCTACAGTATACTGTACACACTGCATGTACAAACAATCCAATTAAATCTGACATTCTGCACTTTATCTACATGACAATAGCATAGCTTTAACAAACCCGTTAATCATAGCATGGAGTTTTTACATTTTTTGTCATGCCTGGTCTGGATAGTTCAACATTCGGCTGTGCCTAATAATAATTTTTTTTTTTTTTTTTTTTAAACAGTTACGTTGAAACGGCATTATACGGCCACAAACATGAACGGACACATGAACTGTACAGAATGCCTTTGTATGCTACAGTATAGTGTTAGGATTTCTCTCCACTGGAATTAAGCAGCTCAAAACATACACCAATTAGCCATAACATTAACACTACATAACATTACCAAATTACCCTGGTTTATTAATTATAAACCAGTAAACCGGTGACAGGGTCATGGTCGCCAAAAACTCAGAAGTGCCTGCAAGACCAAAGGCCTTTCTGTAGGGTTCGATCTCGGAGAAAAGCCAATGCAATACAAATCGCTAAACAAACAAACAAACAAAAAAAATCCCCTTTTTTTTTTTTTTTTTTTTTAATGCGGGCAATGAAAAAAAGGCATCAGAACAACCAGGGAAACACACCCTACCATGCATGGGTGGGGTCAAGGCACCAGGCCGCCACTGTGCGTCTCCACCAGGCGTCTTATGGAGTCATGCCGTGAGGGGCCAGAGCTGCCAGGTAACGCGAGGGCAAAAATTTCAGTGTTGCATTGTTATACCTGCGTCACATTGCACAAACAAAAGTTTTTTCCACATCGTTTTTGGTTTTTAAAAACACTGTTTGCCAGGAAAGGAGTGGAACAAAATGAATACCCTGCACAGACCCCTGACCCCAACCCAAATGAATGACTTCATTCAGGAGCACCGAGTGTGAACCAGGCCTCCTCAGCCAACACCAGTGCCTGGTCTTACTAATACTCTCGTAGCTATACGAGCACAAATTCCCAACCACATTCCAAAAGCTAGAAAGGATTCTTAGAAGAGTGGAGGCTCTTATAGCAACACGCATTGGACCAACTGTGGAATGGGATGTTCAGCAAGCACATACTGTATGGGTGTGTTGGTTAGGGGTTGACATTCTTTTACCCATATACAAAAACCACACCCAGTCATGTGATAGCAGTGGGATGCACCACGATTGGTTCAGACGTTCTGCTCACATCCAACATCAGAACAGGGAAACCATGAACTCAGTGACTTGCGCCATGGCATGGTTATTACCGTATTGAATATTGCAGAACTGCATATTTTCTATATTTTCACCCACAACAGGCTGACAAAGGATGGTGTGGAAAAACAAGAAAGCATCCAGTGAACAGCAGTTCTGTCGCCAACAATGCCTTGTTGAAGAGAGAGGTCAGAGAAGAATGGCCAGACTGCTTAATGCTGACAGGAAAGTTTCAGAAACTCAAATCACTACTTTTTATAACTCCTGTCAGCATAAACAGGCTCAGAGACACTGGACAGTTGAAGATTGAAAAAAGACCAAGTGACATTTTTTAATCCAGTTTCCATGATGCGCCAGACTTTTAGCTCCGTGCAAGAATACACTTTATAATGATCATATTTGTACCTTTTTCCCCCCAAACCGCTTGTGAAATCAGAACTGGCTTTCCTTCGCTACGTTGGGAGTAGTTCGATGATTTCGAAGTAGACCACATTCTGCCCGAAAACACTGCTTGTGATGTGTATAAAACTATACGAGCCTAAATTATAAAGTGTCCTGTACAAGCTTAGTGCAGGAAATATACTTGAACTTCAACGGATGCAAGTGTAAGGGAGGTCATTTTAAGTAAAATTCAGACTAAAAGTCAGGACTTTTTTTTCTCAACAAAGTCTCACTTTTTCAATTTTGTTTGGTTTGGGATCGCGGTGGAACATGGTAAACTCAGACACGGAGTGAGGCTTCATGTTCTTCAGTTAAAAACTACAAAGCGGAAAAATAGTCCAAAATTTTGGTTCTAACCATCAAACACAAACACAAGTTAAAGCAGAAGATCAAATAAATGAAGGCTAGAGTGTTAAAAAAACAAAAAACAAAAACAAACAAGAGTCAAAAAAGATCAAAGCAGATACAAGCCTACAGCTCAGAACTTACCAAGAACCAGGAAGGAACGTGGAACCCAAGAGGTCAGAGGTCATGCTAGATTTTTAGTAAGCGGGACCTCTGCTGGCAGGGTGAGGAAACATTCTGACTTCTTTTTCCATTATACTGTATTATCATTCATGTATTCCTTTTCCATTCAATGGACTCAACTGCACCACATTAGCTTATATAAATATATATAAATTCATTGAAGTTTGGAGAGAAATTGAGTTTTATTAGTTCCTCTTTATTACAATCTGCATTGATCTGCAATTATCTAATTAAAACGTTGCAATTTTTTATCTCACTGTTTTTATTTCCATTTCTTTTTTTTCTTTTTTTTACACTACCAGTCAAAAGTTTAGGAACACCTTTTTTTTCCTGTTCATTTTTTCTTTATTAATTTTTTGTTTTCAACATTGTTCAACACTCAAGAACTTTGAATGCAGCCCCAAGTAAAATTGCCAAAACCATTGAACGCTGCTGTTTTTTGTATTTTTTAGAATGACCAGCCCCAGAAAGTGACGACTTACAGCACCTCAGATTAGAGCCCACATAAATGCTTCTCGGAGTTCAAGCGGCAGACATACTTCAGAGAAGGCTGTGCGAATCAGGACTTCATGGTCGAATTGCAGGGAAGAAACAATTTCTTCAGAATAAAGACGAGAAGAAAAGAGACTTGCTTGGGCAAAGAAACACAAGGAATGAATATTATATGAGTTGAAAACTGTCGTTTGGTCTGATGAGTACAAATTTGAGAATTTTGGTTTTAACCTCCATGTCTTTGTTAGCTGTGGAGAGAGTAAACAGACCTGAATGTGTAGTTCCCATTGGGAAGCACGGAGGAAGAGGTGTGATGGTGCTTTGCTGGTGACACTGAACTATTTGTCCAAGAAGCAAGGTAGATAGAGTGCTGCATCAGATGATATGGCCTCCATAATCATCCAACCGACATCCAGTTGAGATGGTTTGGGTTGAGTTGGACCAGAGAGTGAAGCAAAAGCAGCCAGCAAGTCCTCAACATCCCTGGGAACTCCTTTAACATTGTTGGGAAACCATTCCAGGTGGCGACCTCATGAGGCTGCCTGAGAGAAAAAGAGAAGCTGTCGTAAAAGCAAAACATGGCTATGGATTATTTAACAAATATGGAAAGCAAGATCCTTTGCAGGAACCACACCTATACACACACTACAGGCGATTTGCGAACGCCAATTAGCCTAATCTGTACGTCTGCATGAGTATCTAGGGAAACCCACCAAGCATGGGGAGAACATGCAAACTCCATGCACACGGAACCAAGTTACAACAAGGTACAAGGCAAGGCAAGTTTATTTGTATAGCACATTTCATACACTTTGTTTCCAAATGCAATGACTTCAGTTTTCTCCTTGTTTAACTGAAGAACATTTTGGCACATCCAAGTGGTAATTTCATCAATGCATTGGCAGAGGGAGTCTACGGGGCTATAATCATTTGGAGATAAGGCTATAGGTAAAGGTGGGTATCATCAGCATAGCTGTGATAGGCAATTTGGTTCTTTCTCTTTATCTGACTTAGTGGGAGCATATACAGGCTAAACAGGAGCGGTGCAAGAATTGAGCCTTGTGGGACTCCGCATGTCCTGGACGTCCACTTAGACTTGTGCTCTCCTATATTCACATAATAACCTCTCCCTTCTAAGTATGACCTGAACCATTTGAGTACCATCCCAGTAAGCCCGACCCAGTTTTCCAGTCTTTCTAGTAGTATGTTATGATCGACAGTGTCAAACGCAGCGCTAAGATCTAGCAGTACCAACACTGATATTTTGCCAGAATCGGAATTTAAACGAATATCATTTATTATCTTTATGAGCGCTATTCTTTTTCAGAAGTGGCTTAACAACTGCAGTTTTCAAAGAGTTTGGAAAAGTCCCAGAGAGAAGTGAGGTGTTCAGCACTTCTAAAAGATCTGTTTCCAAACAGTCAAACACACTTTTGGAAAAAGATGTGTGAAGTGCGTCAAGGTCGCAGGTTGACGATTTGAGGTGCTGTACTACTGTATTTCTTCCAAGAGTTTGCTATTAATTGCTTGAAAGACAGACATAGTAACTGTTTGAGGTTGTGTTTGAGTTTTTCTGATCTCTGGACAACTTGATGTGCTAATAGCCCTTCTAATATTACTGATTTTCTCAGAGAAGAAGGAAGCAAACTCATTGCATTTGCTGTCGGAGAGCATTTCAATGGGAATCTGACTTGGTGGGTTTGTCAGTCTCTCAACAGTAGCAAAAAGAGTGCGAGTGTTGTTCAAGTTGCTGTTTATATATATATATATATATATGTTTGAGAAAAAGCTCTGTCTAGCTGTGGCGAGTTCCACATTGAATGCACGAAGGCTGTCTTTATACAGCAGATGCTATAATGAATTTCAAGTTTCGTCTTCCGCCACATCCGCTCAGCTTTTCGGCATCGTCTTTTCATATCCTGAACTGCTGTTTATTTTCTCCATGATGATCGCCTTTCTGAACTTTTCCCGGCGCAATATCACCAATAACCTTCTTAACTTTTAAGTTAAAGGAATCAAGGAGAAGATCAACAGTGTCTGCAGAAATGCTTAATGTTAAGGAAATAGCCTTCATAAATAGTGCACTTGTGTTCTCATTAATGCATCTTTTTCTGACAGACACAGATCTACAGTAGGTTCAGTGGTAACAGAGCTCAATATATCAAAGAAAATACAGAAGTGATCAGACAGTGCTACGCCCTTAATAACAACGGATGAGATGTTTAGACGCTTACTGATGAGTAAGTCTAGAGTGTGTCCACGATTATGTGCGGGCCCGTGCACATGCTGAATCAGGTCAAAAGTGGTTAAAACACTCATCATTTCTTTTGTAATATTGATTTCTGCATTATCAATGTGAATATTAAAGTCCCCTGCTATGGCAAAACAGTCGAACTCTGAGGAGATCATTGATAGCAGTTCTGTGAATTCTTCAATAAAGTCTGGGGAGTATTTTGGAGGTCTGTAGATAAAGATGAACAGAATGCGTGGAGCACCTTTCAGCAAAATACCTCGATATTCAAAAGACAAAAACTGACCAAATGACACTTGCTTGCATTAAAAGACATCTTTAAATAGAGCAGCTCCACCTCCACCTCCACCTCTCCTAACAGTTCTGCAGACACTCATGAAAGTAAAGTTAGGAGGGGCTGATTCATTTAGGGCTGTTGCACTGCAGCTATCGTCTAACCAAGTTTCATTAAAGAACATAAAATCCAATTTGTTTGTGGCGATCAGAACATTGATTAAAAATGATTTTTTTTTTTTTTTTTACTGAGCGAATATTTAAAAATGCTAACTTGATGGCATTTCTTTTTGTCCCCACAGTAATCTTAGTTTGATGCATAATAACTCGGAGATTAGGTGGGTCGGCCGTGCGGCTTAAGAAGGCTTTGGGCTTTCTATCACGTGATAAAACAGAGATAGAGGAAGCTACAGGCACACTGGGTTCACACATCACTGAGAGCTGCTCAGAAGACGCAAGGCCACAGCGCTAACCACTAATCCACCGTGCCACCTAATTTCAATAGGATGAGTATCAATGTAATATGCAATATTGAAAACAAAATAAAAAATAAAGGGAAAAACATTGAATAAAAAGATGCTTTCAAACTTTTGCCCGGTTTAGTATATTATTAATTGTTTTAGACTGCACAATATACACTAGCAATGTCTAAAATGTTACATGGACTATTTTCCAGCTAGTGACCAGCCAGTTCCAAAGGTGCCCGAAGCAAGAAAAATGGGCAGAGCTTCTCCAAATCTCCAGGACTTGTAGTGGTAACACCTCCCAAAAAGTCGCCCAAGAAAGGACAACTGGTTATCCGGCAACAGGGTCATGGCTGACTGAGGTTCACCGACGCGTGTGGGCAGCAAAGACTAGCTTGTCTGATCCAATCTCACAGAAAAGCTGCTGTTGCACATATTACTGAAAGTGTTAATGCACACTGTTGCTACAGTACAAAGGTGTCAGAAAAAGGTGTCCGTTCAATGCAATACGTATACGGGCTGCATAGCTGCAGACTGGTCAGTGGCCCCATGCTAACCCCTGTCCTCTGCAGAAATTGCTCTTGCAATGCCCAATGCAAAAAGGTGGTCCAGTATTATGATCAGATTTTCTTTTACATAATGCGGACAGCTGGGTGCTTGTTCATCACTTACCTGTGGAAGATATGACACATAATTCGTACGCATTGTATTCGTTTCCATTGTTATGCTGATGACACACAGTTATATGTCTCGGCAAAACCAGATGAGAAAAAAACAGCTTCATAAAGTCGATCAACGCGCGAAGGACATAAGAGATTGGATGTTAATTAGCTTCCTTCTGCTTAATCCTGACAAGACAGAAGTTCTAGTCATAGGACCGCATGCATCGAAAATTAGATGGCCATCAAGTGCAACAGTAAAAGACCTTGGTGTGTTCATAGATTCCAGTCCTTCATTTGCACATGTACTGTGGATAATATCACCAGGATAGCTTTCTTTCACCTTAGAAATATCGCCAAGATAAGGAACATATTGTCACTAAACAGTCCTTGTACTGGTTGTTCAACTAGGTGCATAAACAAGCTTCGGTTAGTCCAGAATGCAGCAGCGAGGGTCCTCACTAGAACTAGAAGATACGAGCACATCACCCCGATCTGATCCTTGCTGCATTGGCTCCCTGTGAAATTTCGTATCAATTTTAAAATACTACCTTTGACGTATAAAGCATTAAATTGTGCTTGTGTCTTACGATCCGCCATTCCCGCTTTGATCAAAGGATGCAGGCTGCTTGTCTGTACCGCTTATCATGAAAGCGACAGCAGAGGTTTTCCCTACAAAGCCCAAAAGTTATGGTCCTGTATGGTCTTCCAATTAATGGTCGGGACTCAGACACAGTCTCTCCTTGTCTAGTGTAAAATCTATTTCAGCCAGCATTTTTGTAAAATGATCTGCCTTAGGTAAAGGAGCAGATCTGGGCTACTCATGGACGTAGAGTATTCTGGTGAACTGGTAAGTTTAGATGCTGTCTTCCCTACTCTCATTGGTCACTCGGGTTTGTTGATCAAGTGATTGGTTGCTTTACGTCTCAGAGAGTCCTCAGGTCTGTGTTTCCTTCTGGCTCTCCCTATGCATGTACGTAGTGACCGCGGATGGTCCACTTTAACATGGACATGGTCCTGGCCTCGGCTGTTGCAGACAGCTGTTCTCTTAGGACTTGCGACTGCAGAAGCTCGATAGTTCAGGACTGGAGTTTTCTACAGTCTACCTGAGCCTCCAATAATGAACTGGACTTCATGTTAACTTAAAGACATCAACTGTTATATTGAACTATACTGAGCTGCCTAACACACAGTATACCTGCAGATCAATGCCTGCTATCCATTTTCCCGCAAATGATGATGTCTGGTTCCTCTCAGGGTTTCTTCCTATTGCCAGGAAGAATGCACTATGGGAAGAAGTCAAGCAAAGGCAGTATGATGCTCTGGGTGTTGTTCTTCTTGGAGACTGTGGGTCCTGTAATTCATATGGATGTTACTGAATGCATATCATTGTTCATGTTGATGTACTGTAATTCATAGAAACACTGTTCCCTAGTGGCAAGATAACGGTAAGATGCTGCTGCAGTGTAAAAATCGATGTGGAATGGTTCGGGAAACGTGACAAGATGCAGTTCCGCAGATTTCAAAAGTTTTCGATTTTATTTATTTATTTATTTATTTATTTATTGATAATGAAACCTAATACACCATGCTCAGTGTAAATGTGCCGTCAGAAAAAAAAAAAAAATGTGGTTTTCCTTTCTCCGATAAACATCTTCAGTATTCCAAAAGTTTCATGATAGATCTCACGTTTGCTTTTCAGGTCTGCATAATGTATAAGTACAGCTAGGGTTCTGGAAAATTAATACTCCGTAGTCAAGCTTGCCCAGTCTTGTGCAGCTTTGGAGGGATTCGGGGCTAACAGGACAAGTTGAAATGATGCCATGAGTGGATCTGACTTAAATAATATCAGGACAATATGTCACAAACAGCCTGGAGGTAAAGTACATGAATATCAATTGTAGGTAATGTGAAAAAAAAAAAAAAAAGAAAAAAAGTTTGCTACATATAATACAGTAGCCTATATACAGGTACGTGCAGGGTAGTTTAAATATGGATTACCAGACGTGGACACTCAGTACACATGAGGTAGGACTTCTACTCCTGGTTCTTTTACTAGTAAAGAACCAGAGATTTCTAAAATATGTACATGCCAGATGCCCAGCAGTACAGAACACTCTCTGAGATCAGCAAGTACAGATGGGACAGGAAGTATCCTGCATGGAACAGAAAGAAGGCATTATGGGATGACCATGTGCTCTCAGATCAAAAGGGTGGGGGGTGAGTAATGGGGGTTTGGCATCTAGTCTGGGATGATGAGTGATCAGCTCGAGATATTCACCTTAAGCTTGTGTACAATGCAACTCGAAATAAAAGAACAAATATATAGGGACTATAAAATTTATTTTCAGAATAATATGTAGAAGGAAGTTTTACCAAACTTTATTACTAACACTTTTTCAGTATTAGCCGATGGATAATTATTCGATCTGGAGCTCTTCTTTAAACCCCCCGACCAGTACATGCAGAGTTGACTTTATCCACTAGACATGTGCACAAAGAATATGTTTCAGCTATTTTTCTGCCACATGTATAAATGTATTGGTCCCTAGATACCAAACTTTATTGTCGACTGTAGCGCACAGCCACAGCAACTTCTCACTAAGTGTAGGAGTAGCAATTCTGCCATTATTAAATGTCTACATGCGAAGAATCCACTCCTATCGTTCTTTCTTTGATGTAAATGACAATGCCATTATGACGATTATGTTTCTCGCCCTGTGTGCGCAAGAGTGCCGTACTATATTTTGTGTCCATGATCGAGTTAGCATTTTCAAAGTAGGTTCGTAGCAGCCTGCCATGTTGGCAAACTTAGCTTTTCTGTTAAAGGCCCTGGCAGTCCTGGTTTTAACAGACAGGAAAAATAAGGAATTAATTAATTCCTTAATTGATTGATGAATAAAAAAGGGTGTGCGAAAGAATTGGGGGTGGAAACATCTTGTTCATAAGAGAAAGGGATCAGTCTATGTGCCATCTGGCAATGGATACTCAACACCCTGGAGATATACTGTATGTGTCATTGTGTCATGTGTTTTGGCAGTTACTCACGGGGTCAGGCTGCCAGCCCGACACCCGCTTGTATCTGAGGTCTTGGGGGTGAAGGACTTTGCCCAAGGTTGCTCAAAGGTACTCAAGCGACAGCCTGGTGGCATCAGGGCTCAAACCAGGGACCTCCTGATGAGCAGTCCGACAACTAAACCACCAAGCCTCATTTATAAGAAAAGCAAGAGGAAAACGGCCAGATTGGTTCAGGAAAGATATCCCGTAGTAACTCTATCACTCTATATCACCATGATTGGCAGGAAAGCAGCTCACCATTCACAAAACATCAAACCTTGTAAAGGTCGGGATACAACAGGACAAGAAGAGGGTGGGTTCCACTCCTGTTAGCAGTGTAAATATTCACACTTTCTCCTAATCTCAGGATTTCTTTTACCACCATTTCGTCTAAACACTAAAGAATATTATTTGTGAAAATCCCGGAAGATCTTTCAAATACTCCAACCCAGGACCAAACTCAATATGCATTTGTGAATGGCAGGATCCACGGTTTTCCAAGGGGAACAACAACCAGAGCATCATCCTGCCTTTGCTTGACTTCTTCCCATAGTGCATTCTTCCAGGTGCCATATCTTCCATGGGTAAGTGATGAACCAGCACTCAGCTGCCCACATGATGTAAAAGAAAATCTGATTACTATACTGGGCCACCTTTTTCCATTGGTCCATGAAATAGTTCTGATGTTCAAGAGCCCATAATAGGCGATTTCTGCTTAGGACAGGGGTTAGCACGGGGGCCACTGACCAGTCTGCAGCTATGCAGCCCTAAATCAACAACCATGCCAAAGGTATAGATCACACTTTATTCATTGTGTTGTTTGGTGTTAACATCAACTAAATCTTATGAGGCCTGCATGAGTTTATGCTTTGAGTTGCTGCCACTCGATTGGACGATTAGACGACCTGTATAAATGATCAGGTGAACAGGTATTTCTATTAAAAAGGATGGTGACTTTATATTCCTATGGCTACAATTTAATTGTAAACTTAATCCTTTTTTCCTGCCTAATTAGAACCTTATTTTTATGTGACATCATAAACCGACTGACAGTGATATAGTGCCAGCTGTGGGATGGATGGATAGATAGATAGATAGATAGATAGATAGATAGATAGATAGATAGATAGATAGATACAGTGGATGGATGGATGGATGGATGGATGGATACAGTGGATGGATGGATACAGTGGATGGATGGATGGATGGATAGATGGATGAATGGATGGATGGATAGATACAGTGGATGGATGGATACAGTGGCTGGATGGATGGATGGATGGATGGATGGATAGATACAGTGGATGGATGGATGGATAGATACAGTGGATGGATGGATGGATGGATGGATAGATACAGTGGATGGATGGATACAGTGGATGGATGGATGGATGGATGGATGGATACAGTGGATGGATGGATGGATGGATGGATGACTATTAATCCCAAGAGGGAAATTCAATGAATACAGTAGCAAGACATGCATTTTTGTAGTGGCACAGTTCTTGCAAAGGTGGCAAAATCAGGTCAGATATAATCTCCCTTTCAGTTATACCCTATGAATCTTTTGTTTTTGTCAATTGTGGCACTGTAACAACCAGAGTTGGCAGGTATATTATACCTCATTTTATAATAATCAAAAATAGTGCTTTAATGTTCTCTCATTCAGTTGACTATAATAACACAGTGAGTGGCTTATTAACCTTGAGGGTTGTAAGATTTGTATAGTTCTGCTTATCACAAAGATCTCTGCTTTTCATTGTGAACGTCTAAAATGTTTTATACAAACGTGGTAAATACAACTTGTCTACTTGTCTTTCTTTTTTTCTTTTTTTTTTACAGTATTAGACAAAGATAATATAATTAATTCCATAGTAGTGCATTCACTCTGTCACGAGCAACCGAAGGATAAACTGAAAAGCCTTAGCAGTTAGCCCGTGTAGCGTGGATGGTAAACCCAAACGCGGAAGCAGCACGAATAGGCAGGATAACCACGCGATTAGTCTAAGAACTCTCTTACACAAAGAGCAAGGATCTACACAAATAAACCCGCGTTCTAGCAACACACACTCAATCAAAGAAGCAACCAGAATCGGTGAGTACTCACAGAATAGTCGGCGTAGCGTCAGCAAAGGCATGGGCGAACTCAATGACTGAGCAATGTGAAGCGCCATTTTGTCTCCTTTTATGCTTCCTGGAAACCCGACCGTACTACTTCCAGGTCCTAGTGCCGGTCGTGTTACGAGTGTGCATGACAGTACCCCCCCTGTCCAGGACCGACTCTCGACGGTCCTGGGGTGGAGGATACCCGACGATGGTAGTCCCGGATGAGTTCGGGGTCTAAGACGAACCGAGCCGGAATCCAAGATCGCTCCTCGGGACCGTAACCTTCCCAATCAACGAGGTACTGGAGCCCGAGGTACTGGAGCCCTCTGCCCCGAGGACGTGAATCAAGGATCCGGCGAACGGTGTAGGCGGGACCACCCTCAATGATACGGGGAGGAGGAGCAGGGTGGGTGGGGGGAACCATGGGTGACGTCGTGAAGGGTTTGAGTTGTGACGTATGGAATACCGGATGGATCCGGAGCGCCGCAGGCAGCTGGAGCCGGTAGGTGACAGGGTTGATGCAGAGGGTGACGCGGTAGGGGCCGATGAACCTTGGTGATAATTTCTTTGATTCTGTATGGAGGTGCAGGTTCTTTGTGGACAGCCACACTTTGTCACCAACGTGGTACAATCGTCCCGGAGGGTGTCGACGGCGATGTTGCATGGTGTAACGGGTGTTAGCACGTTGGATTGCTTCCTTGGCTAGAATCCACGACCGTCGACACCTGCGGACCAACTGTTGGGCCACGGGTATCTCAACCTCCGGTTCTTGATGTTTGAACATCAGAGGTTGGAAACCCTGGCATACCTCAAAGGGACTTAACTTGGTGGCAGAGGAAACATGGAGGTTATGGGAAAGTTCAGCCCAGATGAGGTAGCGGGCCCAGGAGCGCTGACGGTTGGCGACGAAGCATCTCAGGTAGTGCTCCAGTTGTTGGTTGGTCCGTTCCGTCTGACCATTAGTCTGAGGATGGTAACCTGATGAGAGACTGCAGGTGGAATTGATCAGACGGCAGAAGGCCTTCCAGAACCGTGCAGTGAACTGGGGCCCCCTGTCCGAGACGATGTCCTTGGGGAACCCATGCAGACGGACTACGTGCTCTAAAATCAGCTCGGCTGTCCTTTTAGCTGACGGGAGTCCGGCGAGGGCCACCAGGTGCACAGCTTTAGAGAACCGATCCACAATGGTCAAGATGGCATTTTTTCCTTCGGAGACCGGCAGGCCCGTGATGAAGTCGATGGCAATGTGTGTCCAGGGCCGACGGGGAACAGGAAGCGGTTGGAGTTCCCCGGGTGTTGGTTGATTGGTGTCCTTGGCCCTGGCACACACTGGGCACGCCTGAACGAACTCGTCGATGTCCTTGGCCATAAATGGCCACCAGAAGGCACGCTGCACGTATTGTAGGGTGCGCTGCGTGCCTGGGTGCCCTGATAGAGGGGTGGAATGTCCCCATTGGATGACCTCAGTCCGGGTGTTCTTGGGGACATAGAGTCGTCCAGGCGGCACACCTGCCGGTTCGTTCTCTGCGGCTTGTGCTTGGCGAACCCTCGTCTCCAGTTCCCAGCATAGTGGGGCGATGATCTTGGAGGAGGGAAGAACAGGCGCGGGGTCCGCCCGGGGGGCGTCTTCCTCGTGCTGTCGGGAGAGGGCGTCAGCCTTGGTGTTCTTCGACCCCGGGCGGTAGGATAGGTGGAAATCATAATTTTCAAAAAACAGAGCCCACCGCGCCTGCCTTGGATTTAGCTGTTTGAGATTCCGGATGGTGATGAGATTCTGGTGGTCGGTCCAGACGATAAACGGCTCCCTGGCGCCCTGGAGCCAGTGTCGCCATTCCTCCAATGCCCACTTTATGGCCAGCAGCTCGCGGTCCCCTACCCCGTATCGCTGCTGAGTGGGATCAAATTTTTTGGAGAAGAAACTACAAGGGTGTAGCTTCTGGTCTGGACCTCGTTGGGAGAGAACAGCCCCGGCGCCCACATCCGAAGCATCCACCTCCACAACGAACGGTTTGTTTGCATCTGGATGGAGAAGAATCGGGGCGGTGGTGAATCGACGGCAGAGCTCGTGGAAGGCAGAGATGGCGGGAGAGTTGAGTTGGAAGTGATGAGATGATGGCCGAGTCAGAGCGGTTAATGGTTCTGCAACCGTACTGTAGTCCCGGATAAAGCGACGATAGAAGTTCGCAAACCCGAGAAACCGTTGAAGTTGTCTGAGAGTCTTGGGTAGGGGCCAATGACGTACAACTTCTAGCTTCTGTGGGTCCATGGCCACACCCTGGGACGAGATGACAAAGCCCAGGAACGTGGTGGAGCGCTCGTGAAAAGCGCACTTCTCCAACTTACAGTACAGCTGGTGAGCGAGCAGTCTCTTAAGAACCGCTCTGACGTGTTGAACATGTTCTTCAACGGAACGAGAGTAGATAAGGATATCATCCAGGTAGACAAATACCCATCGGCCCAACATGTCACGGAGAACGTCATTGATGAAACGTTGGAAAGCTGCTGGTGCATTACAGAGACCAAATGGAATGACTAAACTCTCATAATGTCCAGTGGGGGTGATGAATGCCGTCTTCCACTCATCGCCCTCTCTGATACGCACCAAGTTGTAGGCGCTCCGAAGGTCCAACTTTGTAAAAATGGTGTCACCAGAGAGGGCGTCCAGGGCAGAGTTGGTAAGAGGCAATGGGTGTCGGTTTTTTATGGTGATGTTGTTGAGCCCCCGATAGTCGACACAAGGACGTAGTTCGCCGAATTTCTTCTTTACAAAGAAGAATCCCGCGGCGGCGGGCGAGGAGGAGGGTCGTATGGTGCATTGGCGGAGAGCTGAGGATACATACTCCTCCATCGCCCGCGTCTCAGTGGTGGAGAGAGAGTACAGGTGGCCGCGGGAGGGAACAGAACCTGGCTGAAGTTCAATGGCCAGGTCGTAGGGCCGATGAGGAGGTAGGTGAGTGGCACGTCTTTTGCAGAAGACTTCAGCCAGGTCCCGATAAGCCTCAGGGATAGCATTGGTGTTGACATCAGGGGCCTCAGACTCCCTAGAGCACGTCCCAGCCGGTGCCCGCAGGCAGAGTTCGAGACAGGTCGGCCCCCATTGGAGGATCCGGTTCTGAGACCATGAGATGAGGGGGTCATGCTGCAGAAGCCAGGGGTGTCCGAGGATGATGGGTGGAGAGGAGATGGAGGTGAGGTGAAATCGGACTGTTTCCTGGTGTTGGTCGATGACGAGGGTTATGGGTCGAGTCTGGGCGATGATGGGGCTGGAGGAAAGGGGCCGACCGTCGACAGATGTAATCCGAACTGGCTGGGATAACGCTTCAGTCTCCAACCCCAATCTTTTGGCATATGAAGAGTCAATAAAGTTTCCAGCGGCACCGGAGTCGATGAACGCAGAACTTTTGACTCGTTTGTGGCCAAATTGGAGGTGTACCTGAACCGTGAGACGAGAGACGCTGGGCGTGGTGGCGGAGAGATGGAGGGAGCCCGGTGAACTGCTTCCATGGTTCACCGGGCCTGGGCGTTTCCCGGGCGAAGAGGGCAGATGGCTCTATGGTGCGCTCCTGACCCACAATAGGCACAAAGTCTCTCCCTGAAGCGTCGTTCTCGCTCAGCAGCGTTCAAGGAGGCGCGTCCTAATTGCATGGGTTCCCCGGCTCCGGTGTCAACCACGGCGGGAGGTGGAGATCCGGTGGGTGCCATAGCGGTGGTGGTGAAGGCTGGTGGTCGGGATGTGGCGTGTGAAAAAGGTGGCGTGATGGGCCGCAGGGTCCGGGGGGCTGGCCTCGGACGGGAGAGCAGGCGCTGGTCAATCCGGAGAGCGAGCTGAATCAGTCCCTCCAGTGTGGTCGGAATCTCCCGTCCGGCGAGTTCATCTTTTATGCGTGAAGCCAGTCCCTCGTAGTAGCCCGTCCGGAGGGCGGCGTCTCCCCAGGTGGTCTGCACGGCGAGAGTACGGAAATCCGCGGTGTAGCGACTCACGGACGACCCTCCCTGCCGCAGATGGTACAATTTCATATCGGTCTCCACCTCAGCAGCAGGATGTTCAAATGTTAACTTTAGTTGACGGGTGAATTCTCCATATGAATAAGCAGTGTCTGAATCTGATCGGAGAACCGCCGTGGCCCACTCAGCTGCCTGCCCGGATAGCAACGAGACGAGAAGCGCAACGCGCAGTCGGTCTGTGGAGTATCTGGTGGAATTGAACTCAAACACAAGATCCAATGCGGTTAGAAAAACGCTGCATTTCCCATCTGTGCCATCCCACTTATCCGGTAAAGCTATGAAAACATCAGAAGAGGAGGGGTGCGGCGCTGCAGCCGCTGCGACGGGCGTGGCAACAGCCGACTGAGCAGCCACCCCGCGGAGGGTCGCGTTCTCCTGCCGTAACTCCGCCACCTCGCGGCGCAAGGCCGCGACGTCTTGGAGGTCCCTTTGGAGAGACGCGACTTCACCACAGAGCTTATTGATCAGTTTGGCATGTTGGTCAACCACATCACAGAGGCGAGCAAACTCCGCTGGGTTTACTGCTTTTGGCTCAGTCATTCTGTCACGAGCAACCGAAGGATAAACTGAAAAGCCTTAGCAGTTAGCCCGTGTAGCGTGGATGGTAAACCCAAACGCGGAAGCAGCACGAATAGGCAGGATAACCACGCGATTAGTCTAAGAACTCTCTTACACAAAGAGCAAGGATCTACACAAATAAACCCGCGTTCTAGCAACACACACTCAATCAAAGAAGCAACCAGAATCGGTGAGTACTCACAGAATAGTCGGCGTAGCGTCAGCAAAGGCATGGGCGAACTCAATGACTGAGCAATGTGAAGCGCCATTTTGTCTCCTTTTATGCTTCCTGGAAACCCGACCGTACTACTTCCAGGTCCTAGTGCCGGTCGTGTTACGAGTGTGCATGACACACTCTGCTAATTCTGATTCCTTTCACCAAAGGGAAGGGAAAAAAAAGAAGGTAGAACCACCCAAGAACTTCTACAGTACATTCACAACAGTCTAGAGTATATAAGAACATTTTAGGACATGCGTACAAGATGATTTTTTTTTTTTTTTTTTTCATGCTCATAGAGGAAGACTGAGCAGGTATCCAGTGCCTGGATCATCTTTTGTTACAGACTACAGAATAAAAAAATAATAATAATAAACTAATTTTATAATTATATTTTTCAAGAAATAGATGAGAAATAGTGAGAAAATGGTTCATTCTTTATTAAAGCCTAGATACACTTTAGATTTGCACTTGTGTAACTTCATTATCCCAACTTTACGACATGGTGTTGAGCCATTCGGGAATGAATGCAACTTGTAAATTCACTATTTATTGCTAATAAATGGGCACACCTCCCAGCACTGCTAAAGGATATCACACTTCTCAAGGATACAGCGCATTAAATCATTCTCTTTTTTTTAGTAGGAGAGCACGTTAGCAAATGCCAAATCAGTTGTCCTTATTAATCCAATTGTGTCATTGACCCTGACCACTATTAAGCCTTAGCTACAGCTCTGTAATTGTCATTAACCTCTGATCTAAACTAGACTCCATGCCGAGCAGCAGGCAAATTATGCATACTTGCCTGTTTTCTCATAGTCTCTGTGGCAGCAATGAGCCAGAATGCCTGCTCTAATTGAGGTTAAATGAAGTTTAAAACCAGGCTGCTCATAATCCAGATCCATCATCATTTGGATGCGCTTTCCAACCCTCAGAAACGGCATGTGGGAGATCAGGAACTCTCTAACAAGGACCATGGATTTGTTTACAAAGAGTGTTAACATGTGTATCCAAAGCCCTTGTTAATGTGTCATTCATGGCTCTAATTACTCATAATTCAAGTGCTTTTAATAAAGTGATCAATCCACCAGACAGCTGGCTCGCCTCTTTTTTTTTTTTTTTTTTCTGCCCGTGTTTATGAATGAGAAAGAGCCCTTGCTAGGTATTTTAATAATTAGGCTGACAGGGTTCCTTTTTTTTACAAAATACATTTTAGATGATGAGGATTTACACTTTATTTAACATTTATTAGCTGCTGCGTTACAGAAAGCCTTTGTTTAAAGACAATTAATAGAGAGACCTAAAAGTGAAAAAAAAAAAAAGAAGAAGAAGAAGAAGGAGCTTATTCTACTATCTTTATTCTGCGTTTATAAATCCGTTTACTCTTAGTTCACACTCATGGAGAAGATGATTACCGTATCATTAGACGCATGTCTTTAGGCACACCAGCAGCCGCTGCATGCCACGAGTCAGAACGCCAGACATTTTAGGCAATCGTATAAAGATTATAAAGCTTGTTGTATTCTTCCCTTCACATGCTAGAAATGAATTGTGAGAAAAGTTTCACTCAAGTGATGTGTAAATGGTAAGTAGTGCTAAGAAAGCAATGTGGATGACATTTCTTTCCTTGTGTACTCTCAGAAAGCCTTTTCTCTTTAGGGATCTAGATCATCATCTTGATTTCTGTACAGTACAGCTGCTTGAGCAAGCGGCTCTATTATTAAAAGCACAATATGGTTGCCATTTGTTGTGACAAAGGCTAAACGGTCAAAGGATAACATGACTGAGAGAGCACACCGCAACGCATTACTGTGTACGTACACGTGCAGAGCGTAAGGTGTTGGACTACTGACTGGCAGGCCCCAGGTTCAACCCTCACCAGAGAGTTGCCACTGTTGCAACCCTCAACTCCTCAGGTGTAGAGTGAAATACAAATGTAAGCTCTGGATAAGGGTGCCTGCCAAATACAAACAATACAAACGTATGTTTATCAAGTAGGTCTTGGTACGTTGCTGTTGTTAGGCTTTCGGCTGCTTCCATCGAAGCGCCGCCACAGCAGATCATTTAATCCACATAACAGCTTGGCATAGGTTTTATGCCAGATGCCCTTCCTGACACATTCTATCCGGTCTTGGGACTGGGGTTTGGGCCTTGGCTGGGAATTGAACCCAGGCCTTCTGCATGGCAGACAAGAGACCTACCACTGAGCCGCAAATGCCCTCAAGTAAGCCCTGATATACTGTAAGATTACAATAAAAAATAAAAAAAAATTAATAAAATGAAATGGCCAACTAATTTGAAATTTAGTTTACTCTTACAGTAGTTTCGACTGCTAATAAGAAATAAAACTTTCTTTGGGAAATCAGACCATCCTATCCATACCAAGGTTTTACACCAGATGACCTTCCTGGTGCAACCCTCCAATTTCTTAACCAGGCTCGGGATCAGCAGCACATGCAGTGGCAGGGCTGGGCAGTATGGGGCTCAAACAGAAATCCTCGGATCCCCAAATCAACAAGCTAAAGCATTAGCCACCTGAGCCACCACCATGGACATTGGCAGCTGCCAGGACAATGTCAAAAAGCAATACGGGTTAAACAACCTGCTCCAAATGCTGCCCGTCTCCATTCTCAACTGTAGCCTATTATACAGTGTGTGGATTCAGCACAGCTAGATATCGATCATTCATAGATGTTTTATCAGCCTGAACCTTGAAAAGTGGCCAAGCCTAACAGAACCGCATGGCTGCTTTCCAGTGCTGCTTTTAGGGCACCCTTGCCAACTTCCCAAAGACATTTCTCTTTAAGGGAATCTCCATTGTTACTTCCAAGAGCTGTTTCAGTATGTTGTTAGTTCAAGTGATTTTGTCTAAGTTTGGCAGCGCAGTGGACTGAGGCAAGGACAAATCACAAATCACAGATGATGATGCTGCCTCATCTATATTCTTGTTATCAACAATGCATGTGACCACATGTAAGGTTGTCTAAAGAGGTTGATAACATATTTGAGATATGATGAATTTCATGCCAACTAACATGCCATTAATTAATTATCAGTGGTGTAATGTTACACTCAGGTCACGATTTTAATCAATGCATTTGGCGCCATGATCTGTTTCCAATCAGTGATCAGAATATTTTGAACAAAGCGCCACAGGAGATCCGTTCATCCTGAAACTATAACCGAAAGTTCTCACAATTATGACTTTCCCCCCATATGTTACTATTGTAACTGTAAAATATGTGCAGTTATTGAAATCTATTTCGCAACATACTGTACATGAGCACTACTCCCTGGACAATGACCGCACTTTATCACTGTTAGTTCACTATGGATTTACGATTAGTCTTATTTCTCACACTCACCAGATTGCTACAATCATGCACAATATTCGTCATTCCATTTTACTTCACATTCACGCCGCTGTATAACAAAGCTCTCAACAGTAATTCTCACATATTTTTCCTGTAATTCTCTTGAGGAAAGTTGTTCCTTTCTTCCTTTCTTTTTCAAAAGGAAAGTAATTGTAACAATGGCAAAGCAAATTCTCTTAAGAGATTAATAAAAGTGAATCTTTTTGAATCTTGAAAAATTGTATTTGTTCAAATTATGTCTGAAAATATGATTTTAATGTAATTATTTAAATTATACATTATGCAAAACAGTGTCCATTTTTAGTCTGCATAAATTAAATTTATATTTTTTTTTAAATGACAATGAAGAAGGATTAATATTGTAACCGAATATGACACAGGTTCACCATGTTTTAAAACAAATTATCCTAAAAAGTTGAATTGAATAAAAAAAAAAAAAAGTGCATATACATGTATATAATTTTAAATACCTTTCCATTTAAAAGCATCTATAATCATAGACATATATAACTGTATAGTCAACCAAAAAGATTTCTACACACATAAGGAAAAGAAAAACGTTTTTAGTATAAATATAATATTTAATACTGAAATGTATTGCCATTGTTATCTCTATACAGTATGATAATATTATTTATATTATTTTAATATCATATAATAATTAATATAATACTACGGTGGCCGTGAAGTGCAAAACAAATTAACAAAACGAAAACGAAATAACAAATTAAAAACCAAAATAACAAAACCAAAACCAAAACAACAAAACCCAAAACAAAATAAAACATTCAAAAACAAAATAACAAAACCCAAAACAAAATAACAAAACCCAAAACTAATTTGTTATTTTGTTCTGTGTTTTGTTAATTTGTTTTCAGTTTTGCTATTTTGATTTTTAGTTTGTTATTTTGTTTTTGGTTTTGATATTTAGATTTTTTTATTTGTTATTTTGTTTTCGGTTTTGTTAATTTAGTTTTGAATTTGCTATTTAGTTTTCGGTTTTGTTAATTTGGTTTGCACCTCTCGGCCGCTCAGAAACGAACCGGAAGAGGTAGGTATAGTTTGCGAATGAAATTCTTACCGCTGATTGGACGAGACATCTGTCACTCAAGATATACAGGAAGTACGGTAGATTCGTGCGTGTATGAATGTGCAAACATGTACCGTCCTTATTGTGGTTTAAAATATGGCGTTCTGACAAATGTTTTGCAGTTCTTGTGGACAAAATCTTTCACTTTTAAAAGAGACACAGCAGTTCGCAAACTAATCTTTATACCGTGAAATGTCATCAGCATGTCCAAAATCACGGCCGTCCTCAAAGTAACGTTGAATAAATTCCATTTTCCAATGAAAGATTTCATTATTTTCTTAGTTTTGCAGACCGGAAAAAAATGGTTTTAAAAGTGAAGCAGAACACACAAGAAACAAAGTTAGAGACACAATTTCCTACTTCCTGTTTATCTTGAGTGACAGATGTCTCGTCCAATCAGCAGTAAGAATTTAATTCGCAAACTATGCCTTCCTTTTCCGGTTCGTATCTGACTGACCGAGAAGCGCAATACTAATGAACAAAACCCAAAATAAAATAACAAATTCAAAACCAAATTAACAAATCCGAAAACAAAATAAATTCCAAAACAAAACAACAAAACCCAAAACAAAATAACAAATTAGTTTCGGGTTTTGTTATTTTGTTTTCGGATTTGTTAATTTGGTTTTGAATTTGTTATTTTGTTTTGGGTTTTGTTCATTTGCTTTGCACTTCACGGCCACCGTATAATACACTGCACATCATAGTATTTTTTTTCTGAAGTGTATATAATTATTTATCAAGGGGTGCCCAAACTTTTGCACGAGATTGTATACTTACACACATACACACTGTGCATATAAATATACATATACACAAAGCTACTGAAGAGCTCGCCGTAACGTGGCACTCATATATAATTATTATTTTGCCCTCAGTCGGTTCCAAGTGCAGCAAATCCACACCACTGCAGATGTCATGCACCAGTTTCATTAGAACCCCACTGCCCACCTTATGTCCTGCTCTCAAACCCAGTCGAACAATAGCTTACCCCCTCCAGTGGTAAAGACTTAAATGACTTGTCTACAGTAGCTCTGACATTATATGTAATGAAGACCATTGAGAGGCTAATACCATAGCAAGGCTTCAACCACTGACAAAAGGGACTATGGACCCCCTGCAGCTCGCCTAACGAAACAGTGCTGAACAGTTTGTACTCTCATGGTCCGGCAACCTGGTCTTTAATAACGCCTCAGCAATGCCACAGGCTGATCACCTCCATGCCACTTCACATTGATGGAGTAATTTCTGCAAAAGGAGCCCCCGACCAAGAAGCAAGTGCATTTCTGTATTGTTAATCATATGTACGTTTAGGAAACATTTTAGATATATACAGTACGTCAGTATGTCTGCATTATTATGTACAAGACCATTCCCTACAAAGATACACAAAAATGAATGAATAAATAACATTACAGAAGAATATTTGCATGCCTGTAAATCAAGTGACATACTGTATTACATGACAGACCAGTTTTCAGATGGAAAAAAAAAAAAACTAATCAATAATGTAGACTTTGTACTTTGTACTACAAGTAATATGGCGTCTAAGACTTTTGCACAGTATTTATTTATTGATTTAATTATTTTTAATGCACGTGTTAAATGCAATGTGTCAGTGATTCTTGAACGAATTTCTTCTTTTACATCTGTATGGAAGCACTGGAATTGGATGAAGGTTTAATTGCAGTTTCAAAAGATGCATTAAACTCTATTGTGTGCCTCCTCTTCAGACTCTTGCCAAAGCCAGCTTTATTCAATAAAATACTATGTGTGCCTATACTGATCACAGTTTCCTGAAGATTCTGCATAAGTATCATACACATTTATACATAAAAGCCTTCAGAAGACAACTTTTCCATTAGGAAAGTAGCCACAAAATATATTATACGCTTTAGATTCAGGCATGCACTGAGGAAAGAGCATCTAATTTTGTACAATTAGTAGTTGGTTTTTTTTTTTTTTTTCTCTCTCTCTCTCTCTTAATGGTCTGTTTTTATCAACTACAGATTGCACTTCTCTGCAAAGTTTTAAGCAACTTTTTCCCCCCTAATAAAAAAGTAAGGCAAGAATTCTGAGTAGTGCCTTACAAACATGGTAAAGCTTACATTAGTCATAAGTCCAGGGGGCTAATGTGCATCTCGTATGCAGAAGGCAGTTCAGTAATACATATGAGGCTGCACTGCTACTCAGATTCATCGGGAAAATGTGAAACCCTGACATTATGTAATTGCGAGTCCCCTGATACACAATGTGCTTTCAGGTTGCGACGAACTCATCTTTCATTATTTTACATTTAGATTTTTTGTTTTTTATTTTTTTTTTAGAAACACGACATTTTACATTATTACGAATAAACATTTAAACATTTCGGCCAAAACACGTTATGGTGCTAAAAAAGAGTCTTGCTTACTGTACTGTAAGTGAAAACGTGAACTTTCTGATAGGATGATATAACGTCATCTTTCATAATACTTAATGCTTCTTTTCTCCCAATGCATGCTTAGTTTTTTTGTAAATAGGCATACAATTATATTTTTATCAGATAAAAAGAAACACGTTTGCTAAATACAATTCCATGCTCTTTTATGTAGTGTCTTTAACTGTAACTTTTTTTAATTAAAATCTTTTTTTTTTTTGTCATTCAGATGAAACTTGGCCAATTTAGACTTCACATAAAAACATAAACCTAAAAAAGTGTCTTATTCTAAAATGCTAAATTGTTAAGATATTGCAACATGAATTTAATATGGTTACTGACACTACGGATTTCTTTTACCAAAAACAATTTAAGTACAAATTTTACAGCATGTCTTTCTAGAAGCTTGCACCAATTTTAGTATCAATACTTAAAAAAAAAAAAAAAAGGAATCATTTACATTTTAAATGATTATTGTTTGAATCTGAAAAGGCCATTTTTGGGGCACATACTGTATAAAACCCTCTCTCCAAAAGCAACTTTCAATTTTTAGGGAAGCAATATTGGTCACTTCCATGTTGAATAAACTTCAGAAGTAGCTTCTTCGGCACACACATTTTCTGTATTATACATCTAACAAAAAAAATGAGATCAGCAGCAATACTATGTTTTACCTGTTTGGTTGTTCTCTCCATGCTTGGTGGGTTTCATCCGGATGCTCTAGTTTTCTCCCACATTCCAAAAACCTGCATCTGAGGCTGATCGCTATTTCAAAATTGCCTATAGGTTGTGAGTGTGGGTGTACTGTACGAGCTTGTATGAGCTTGTATGGACAGAAGGATAGCGTTGTCAACTTACTCCTCCAGGGTCCTAATGTACTGTAGGTTCTGTACATTGACCTTGGTTTACTGTTCATGTGTAGGTTGCAGGGGTTTAATCTGAAACAGACTGTTCTCACTTGTGGAGTGACTTCTCCACCACTGAGCCCAGTGTTCCTGGTTCCAGGGTTTACAGATCAACCATGACTCTATCCAGGACAAAGGAGTTAATTAAAACTGAAAAAAGCACTTATTAACAATGCAGTTATACATATATATATATATATATATATATATATATATATATATATATATATATATATATATATATATGCTCAAGAGATTCCGTTAGTATGGGCTCATGCCAGTCTCGATTTTTTCTGTTAAAACGGTGTTTCCGCTGTGTTTATGCGTTTGTCGTGAAACTTAAAAAGTGAGTCCGTTAATATGCGCGCATGCCAGTCTCAGAGAGATTTCTTTTTTTCCTTTTAAAACGGTGTTTCTGTTGTTCTGTGTGTGTGTGTTTGTGTGTGTTTGTTGTGAATCTTAAAAAGCGAGGTGGGGAGAGGGAGGAGGAGTGTTACTGTGTAAAACGAGGCGAGTGAAGCGGCTAATTCCACACACACACACACACACACACACACACACACACACACACACACACACACACACACACGGCACCTGCGCGCACCAAGGGAAACTGTCATGCACACTCATAACACGACCGGCACTAGGACCCGGAAGTAATACGGTCGGGTTTCAGGAAGCATAAAAGGAAACAAGATGACGCATCACATCGCTCAGTCATTGAGTTATGCCCGTGCTATCGCCGTCGCCTCGCTCGTCCAAACGTGAGTACTCACTTTCTTGGGTTATCGCTTCTGATTGGGTGTGTGTATTTAGAACGCGGGTTTATTTGTGTAAACTCTTGCTCTCGCTTCGGGAGAGTTCTAAGAATAACTTGCGTGGTTATCCTGCCTACTCGCGCTACTTCCGCGTTTGGGTTTACCATCCACGCTACAGGGCTAACTGCTAAGTCTTCTGCTTCATCTCCGGTTAGTCCGTGACAGAATGACTGAGCCACCGGCAGTAAACCCAGCGGAGTTTGCTCACCTCTGCGATGTGGTTGACCGGCATGCTAAGCTGATCGATCAGCTCCGTGGTGAAGTCGCATCGCTCCGCACGGAGCTCCAGGGCGTCGCGGCCTTGCGCCGCGAGGTGGCGAGCTGCGACAGGAGAATGCGATCCTCCGCGGAGCGGCCGCTCAGCCGGCTGTGGCCACGCCCATCGCAGCGGCTGCTGCGCCGCCAACTCCCTCTCCACCTTCTGATGTTTTCTTATCTTTACCGGATAAATGGAATGGCACGGATGGGAAGTGCAGTGTTTTTCTAACTGCATTGGATCTTGTGTTTGAGTTTAATTCCACCAGATACTCCACAGACCGACTGCGCATTGCTCTTCTCGTTTCGTTGCTATCCGGGCAGGCAGCTGAGTGGGCCACGGCGGTTCTTCGTTCAGATTCAGATGTCGCCTACTCCTACACCGAGTTCACCCGCCAGCTCAAGCTCACCTTTGAACATCCAGCTGCTGAGGTGGAGACCGACTCCAAGTTGTACCATCTAAAGCAGGGAGGGTCGTCCGTGAGCCGTTACACCGCGGAGTTTCGTACTCTCGCTGTACAGACCGACTGGGGAGACTCCGCACTCCGGACGGCCTACTACGAGGGACTGGCTGCACGGATAAAAGACGAGCTCGCCGGACGAGAGCTTCCAGCTACCTTGGAGGGTTTAATTCAACTCGCCCTCCGGATCGACCAACGGCTGCTCGTTCGCCCCAAGCCAGCTCCTCGTACTCTGCCACCCACCATGACTGCACTACCACACACCACGCCCTTCCTCTCCCGCTCACCAGTTCCAGAAGTCCACGCCTCATTCACTGCAGCACCCACCAGGACCGCCGGTACTCCACCTCCCGCCGTGGTTGACACAGGAGTCGGGGAACCCATGCAATTAGGGCGCGCCTCCTTGACCGCTGCAGAACGGGAACGCCGATTCAGAGAGGGGCTCTGCGCGTATTGTGGATCTTCTGCACATCATCGGGCCATCTGTCCTCTGCGGCCGGGAAACGCGCAGCCCCGGTGAGAAATGGGAGGAACTCACCGGGTCCCATGTCCCTCTCCACCACCATGACCAGTGATTCCCGTCTCACGGTGAAAGTACATCTCCAGTTTGGCCACAAACGGGTCGGAAGTACCGCGTTCGTCGACTCCGGGGCAGCAGGTAACTTCATTGACTCTTCCTATGCCAAAAAATTGGGGATAAAGATCGAGGCGTTATCCCAGCCTGTAACCATTACATCAGTCGATGGTCGGCCTCTCTCCTCCAGCCCCATCTCCTTTCAAACCCAACCTATCACCCTCATCATTAACCAACATCGAGAACAGATCCAGTTTCACACCACCACCATTTCCTCACCACCTATCATCCTCGGACACCCTTGGCTGCTGCAACACGACCCGCTCATATCCTGGACCCAAAGCCGGATCCTACAATGGGGGCCGACCTGCACTGAGCTTTGCCTACGGGCCGAGGCTGGGACGTGCTCTAGGGAGTCCGAGGCCCCCGATGTCGACACAGATAAAATCCCGCTAGACTACCGGGACCTGGCTGAAGTCTTTTGTAAGAGACGCGCGACCCATCTACCACCTCATCGCTCATACGACCTGGCGATCGATCTTCAGCCAGGTGCGACACCACCCCGCGGCCATCTCTATTCATTGTCCAACACCGAGACGCAGGCGATGGAGGAGTATGTTTCCAGTGGACTTCGCCATGGTACCATCCGGCCCTCCTCCTCACCTGCCGCTGCGGGGTTCTTTTTCGTGAAGAAACGCGATGGTAGTCTACGTCCCTGTGTCGATTATCGGGGGCTCAACAATATTACCATAAAGAACCGACATCCATTGCCTCTTACCAACTCTGCCCTGGACGCCCTCTCTGGTGCCACCATCTTCACTAAGTTGGACCTCCGGAGCGCCTACAACTTGGTGCGCATCAGAGAGGGCGATGAGTGGAAGACGGCCTTCATCACCCCTACAGGACACTACGAAAGTCTGGTCATCCCGTTTGGTCTCTGCAACGCACCTGCCGCCTTCCAACAGTTCATAAATGACGTTCTCAGAGACATGTTAGGCCGTTGGGTGTTCGTCTACCTTGACGACATCCTCATCTACTCCCGAACACTCAACGAGCATATCCAGCATGTCAGAGCGGTTCTAAAGAGATTGCTCGCCCACCAGCTGTACTGTAAGTTGGAGAAGTGCGCTTTCCACGAGCGCTCCACCACGTTCCTGGGTTTTGTCATCTCGCCCCAGGGTGTGGCCATGGACCCGCAGAAACTGGAAGTTGTGAGTCATTGGCCCCTACCCAAGACTCTTAAACAGCTCCAGAGATTTCTCGGGTTTGCCAATTTTTATCGCCGCTTTATCCGGGACTACAGTACCGTTGCAGCGCCACTAACCGCTCTGACCCGCCCATCATCTCACCTCTTCAATCTCACCCCAACTGCTGTCTCTGCCTTCCATGAGCTCTGTCGCCGCTTCACCACTGCTCCCATCCTCCTTCACCCGGATGCTGATAAACCATTCGTTGTGGAGGTGGACGCTTCGGATGTGGGCGCCGGGGCTGTTCTCTCCCAGCGAGGTTCAGACCAAAAACTGCATCCCTGCAGTTTTTTCTCCAAGAAATTTGACGCCACTCAGCAGCGATACGGAGTAGGGGACCGCGAGCTGCTGGCCATAAAGTGGGCCTTGGAGGAATGGCGACACTGGCTCCAGGGCGCCAGAGAGCCGTTCATCGTCTGGACCGACCACCAAAACCTCATTACAATCCGCACGTTAAAACAGCTGAACCCCAGACAGGCGCGATGGGCACTATTCTTCGAAAATTACAATTTCCACCTGTCATACCGCCCGGGGTCCAAGAACACCAAAGCCGACGCCCTCTCCCGACAACACGAGGAAGACGTCCCCCGGGCGGACCCCGCGCCTGTACTACCAGCCACCAAGATCCTCGCACCGCTCAGGTGGGACCTGGAGACGAGGGTTCGCCAGGCACAAGCTACGGAGACCGCACCAGCAGGTGTGCCGCCTGGCCGACTCTACGTCCCCAACGCCATCAGGGCCGAAGTGCTTCAGTGGGGACACTCCTCCCCCCTTTCAGGACACCCCGGGAGACGGCGGACCCTACTGTTTGTACAACGTGCTTTCTGGTGGCCCAGTATGAAGAAGGACGTAGATGAGTTCGTCCAGGCGTGCCCAGTGTGTGCCAGGTCCAAGGACAGCAACAGACCATCACCCGGGAACTTCAACCACTCCCGGTTCCCCGCCGACCCTGGACACACATTGCCGTTGACTTCATCACGGGCCTGCCGGTTTCGGAAGGAAGGGACACTATCCTCACCATCGTCGACCGGTTCTCCAAAGCTGTTCACCTGGTGGCCCTCTCCGGCCTCCCGTCAGCTAAAAGGACAGCTGAGCTGATATTAGAGCACGTAGTCCGCCTGCATGGGTTCCCAAAGGACATCGTCTCGGACAGGGGGCCCCAGTTCACGTCCCGGTTCTGGAAGGCCTTCTGCCGTCTGATCAATTCCACCTGCAGTCTGTCCTCCGGTTACCACCCACAGACTAACGGTCAGACGGAGCGAACCAACCAACAACTGGAGCGCTACCTGAGATGCTTTATTGCTGATCGCCAGTGCTCCTGGGCCCGCTACCTCATTTGGGCTGAACTGTCCCACAACCTCCACCTATCTTCTGCCACCAACCTAAGCCCATTTGAGGTATGCTACGGCTTCCAACCTCCGATGTTCGATCATCAGGAACCGGAGGTGGAAGTGCCGTCGGCCCAACAGTTGGTTCGCCGGTGTCGACGGCTTTGGAAACAAGCAAACCACGCCATTCAAAAGGCCAATCGACGTTACACTCTGCAACATCGCCGTCGACACCCACCGGGACGAATGTACCAAGTAGGTGATAAGGTATGGCTTTCAACAAAAAACCTACACCTGCAGACTGAGTCAAGGAAACTGTCACCCAGATTCATCGGACCATACCGCATCAACCTCCGGATTAACCCTGTCACCTACCGGCTCCAGCTGCCTGCGGCGCTCCGGATCCATCCAGTATTCCACACCTCCCAGCTCAAACCCTTCACCACCTCACCTATGGTTCCACCCCCCCCCCCTGCTCCTCCTCCCCGGATGATTGAGGGTGGTCCCGCCTACACCGTTCGCCGGATCCTTGACTCACGTCCTCGGGGCAGAGGGCTCCAGTACCTGGTGGATTGGGGTTACGTCCCGGTGAGAGATCTTGGACTCGCTCGTTCGTTTTAGACTTTAACTCATCCCGGTCACCGCTGCTGGTATTCACCCAGGAATCGCCGAAGTCGTCCTGGACGTGGGGGGGTACTGCCTGCACACTCATAACACGACCGGCACTAAGACCCGGAAGTAATACGGTCGGGTTTCAGGAAGCATAAAAGGAAACAAGATGACGCATCACATCGCTCAGTCATTGAGTTATGCCCGTGCTATCGCCGTCGCCTCGCTCGTCCAAACGTGAGTACTCACTTTCTTGGGTTTCTGTTGGTGTGTGTGTGTATGTTAGAACGCGGGTTTAATCTGTAAACTCTTGCTCTCGCTTCGGGAGAGTTCTAAGAATAACTTGCGTGGTTATCCTGCCTACTCGCGCTACTTCCGCGTTTGGGTTTACCATCCACGCTACAGGGCTAACTGCTAAGTCTTCTGCTTCATCTCCGGTTAGTCCGTGACAGAAACACTTATCTGTCAGGATTTATTTTTACTTTTTTTTAAAAGGTAGTGCAGATTTTTTTTTTTTCATTTTATAGATTGTATTAATTATTTTTATGTATTTATTTTCTGGGGCTGTGGAACGAATAATTTGAGTTTTCATTATTTCTTATGGGAAATGATGATTTGGTGTACGCGTGTTTTGGAACACGAGCCCGCTTCCGGAACGAATTATGCTCGTAATCCAAGGTTCCACTGTATACATATTTAAGTTCATATATTGGAAGATTGCATAGATTTGTTTAAACACTTTTAAGCAGTTCAAATGTTTCTACAAAACACTAATCTGTATCTTTATAATTAATCCTTGGTGACACTGACAGCACTGGTGAGCAATGACTCCTTATGTAATTTTTTTTTTTTTAAGTTTGCAGATTCTAGTAGAGTTTTAAGCTCCTTTATACTCCAGTGTTTGCGCAGGTGGACTTGCACCTTCAGTTCCGACTACAGGTTTTCATCAGGATTCGAATTCATATACAATGCAAAACAACAATTTCTTCAACCAGTCCTTTAAGCATTTCTGTCCTGATTTGGAAGTACTTTGGCTCGTCTTCTTATTGCAAGTGTTGTCTATGAGCATGTCTGTACTGCCAAGGGATATGTACTGTACTGTACTGTATCAGGCTGAAATATTCTGGTATTTGTCAGAATATATGATGCCAACTTTCTCCACAAGAGCCGGTAAACCACTAAGATTAATGCCTCATTGCCAACTTTAGTTTTAAAGATGCCGGGTGAAGTTAAGGCACTGCATTTTGTAAAATGTTCTCAGCGAAGCTTTAAGCCTGCATTAAGAACAACGAAATTATAATTTCAGGTGTTACAGGGCAAACAAAACCAACGGAGCTAAACCTCTTCCTGCTGTGTTTTTAATTACTGCGGTTGATTTAAAATACATTACATAAGCTCCAGCATATGCCTCTCAACATTAGCCCATTGCTTTTTCTTTCTTTTTTTTTTTTTTTACTTTCCTGCATACTATACTGAATGGGCTGGCATAAATGCAGACCTCTGTTAGTAATGCATAATACTCTATGTAATCAGACCTCCTTTTATTTTTTTCTTTCATTTATTTGTTTGTTGATTTATTCATCCGATGTGTGCGCTGTGTGAAAGGGAATGAAAGATGGACTGGGATTTGGATTGTGCATTTGAAACAGAATTGGATATCGGATCAGGATGGATCCTATGGTACTAATCCCACTTCTTTTCCTTTGAAAACCACCTGGTCAATATAAAATATATCGTTTTTTTTTATTATTTTTTTTATACCAATTGAATCCTGTATGTGTGTACAAAAAAAATAATACACAATAGTAATACTACTACTACTACTACTACTACTACTACTACTAATAATAATAATAATAATAATAATAATAAAGCATAAAGTGCAACCTTCCTGGGTTTGGTGAATGCAGGGCAATTATTGATGCTTATTGCTATTTATGTGGCCTCTGTTTTAGTTGGTATGGCTGGCTGAGAGAGTGAAAGCAGTAAATGCAATTTGTGTGAAATCCAATATTGAAGAGAAAATCCCAGCTATTTCATGTAAGTTTTAACAAAGTTGAGCTTAACAAAGTCTCGTGTTGTACTCCGACTTGCCAAATCACGTTCCTTTAAAGTGTATTTAATCATGTTTTCTACAAGCACAACAGAAAGAGCATGGCTTCTGTTCTCTCTGGCGACTGTGGGGACTGTACATCCTCTGGAGATGCAATTTCGTCTTTACTACATCAGAAGAATTTGCCTATTTCTTCCTAAACAGGCTACTCGGGCGCATTCTGTATTTAGCCCCTTGCTATTTCAAGCCTGGGCTACTGCAGCTCACTCCTAGCAGGTCTGCCTCTGTGCCTCCATCCATCCTCTTCAGCTGATCCAGAATGCAGCTGCGCGTCTTGTTTTCAACCTTCCCAAGTTCTCCCACACCACCCCACTTCTCTGTTCTCTGCGCTGGTTTCCGGTAGCTGCCCACATACTGTAAAATTCAAAACACTCATGCTTTCCTACAAAAGCTAAAAATGTTCCAGCACCCAACTTAACTCTCAGCTCTAATCACACCCCGCACCGCACCGCACCACGTTCCCGCCGATACTCCAGCACTGCTCGTTGGACCCACCATCTCTCAGAGATCCTGGGTATCTAGACTGTTTTCAGTCTTGATGTCCCTACAGCCGACTTCTTTCCAATCGTTGAATGATGACTAAAGACCTATCCGTTTCTTCAATAAAAAAAATAAAAAATAAAAAAAAAACTTCCCAACAATGTTGGATTGATGATACTTAGTAACCTAGTAACCCTGTGTAAGGATCTATCCAATGACGGAAACTTCAAAGCACGTTTGTAAGTCGCTCTGGATACTTTGTGTCCTGTTTGTCAATGGCAGCTGTTACCTTTGCTTAGACTGATTAAGAAAGGCATGTGGCAGTAGAAGTGTGCCAGACCTGATTGTGTGACCTGACCTCCTCTTGCTTTTTTTTACTTGCATGTGAGAGTAAAGTGAATATCTCATAAGCGATTCATTAAAATATTAAATGACCCTTTCTATGACATGCTATTCATTTTACACCAACATGCAGAAATAACATAAAGACAAATACTGTGCAATTCACTGTCCTGCTGTCTCATGTCATGTGTTTAAATTGAATGTTTTGTAAATAGCACTGTCGCCAGGGACCTCCGGGGTCAGGGTTCGAATCCCGCCTCGTGTGTCTGTGTATGAAGTTTGAATGCTTTCTCTTGGTGCTTGATGGGCTTCCTCCATGTACATGTTTCCGAATTGCCCATAGTGTGTGAACAGGTGTCACACAGGTGTGATGGATTGGCACGTTGTCCAGGGTGTACCCCACTTCATGCCCTAGGTTAGATAGGATCCAGGCCCTCACAACCCTGTAGACAGAATAAAGCAGCATAGAGCAACATACTGTACAAATCAGTAAGACCAAAATAATCAAATCAAGTCAAACTTAAATGTTATCTCATCCATATATAGGACTTGTCAAGTCCAAATGGTTTTTTGCACCAAATGGTGCAAAGTTCACTGATTAGCTAAACTGGTAAACATTAAAACCATCTGCCTAATATTGTCTAGTTTCCTTTTTATGCTGCCGAACCAGCTCTGCCCTGTTGACGATTGGCTCCACGGGGTCTCTGAAGGTGTGCTGTGGTATCCGGCACCAGGACCTTAACAGCCGATCCTTCAAGTCTTGTAAGTTGTGATAACAGGGTTTTGTCTTCCAGCACAGATGACAAGATCGATACTTCAAATTCTTTGTCATGTTCCATACACCATTCCTGAATAGTTTTGAAGTTACTGTAGATGGACACATTACCCTGCCCCAAGAAGCCACTGCCGTTAAGTAATCCCATAGGTTATAATCATAGTTGGTCTACAAAAGTTTTTAGATAGGTGGTGCGTGTCAAGGTTACATCCACATGAATTAGATTTCTATATCATCCAAGGCTTTCCAGCAGATAATTGCTCATAACATCACACGGTCTCTGCCAACTTCCCTTCTTTCAATGGCGCATCCTGGTGCCATCTCTTCTGACACCTTTCTATCATAGCCAGCATTGACATTTTTCTGCAGCTTTTCTATTGGAATGGACCAGATGGGGGTAACCCTCAGTCCATTGGTTGTTCTTCCTTACCATACTTTTGGTAGGTACAAAGCACAGGAACAGCCCAAAATATCCAATTTGCAGTTTGAAGCTCCTCTGACCCAGTCTTCTAGCCAGAGCAGTTTGACCCTTAGTTAAAGTTGCTTAGATGATTACACATGCCCATTTCTGCTGCTTCCAAAACATTAACTTGAGAAAAAAGAAAATTGTTCACTTACCGCCTAATACTGTATGTCCCACCCCTTGAAATGTGCCATGGTAACATAATAATCAATGGTATTCACTTCAGCTGTCAGTGGTTTTAATGTCATGGTGTAGATAGGCAGCACGGCAGTCAGTCTGGGAGACACATTATGATTATAGAGCAAAATAGGCTTAGTAATGGAGGCTAAGAGCGAACAAGTAGTCAAATAATCAGTACAGTGCAGTCTTCACAGGTAAAACCCAGAGCGCAAACTGAGAGACATTCAGAGCTAATAAGTGCTAATAGACAGCAAATCTTAAAGGGCACAGCTGAGCAACAAGAAGCGTCTGGAACACCAGAGGAATGAAGTGGCTTGAACACGGGGAAAAAAAAAAAAAAAACACCAAAAATTCATTTTGTAAATGGAAATTTACAATGGAAGTGGGAGATTCTATTATTCACTTACGTTATTCAAATATGTATAAAACACCTATAATATTTGCCTACTGTAATGTGTGGATGGATGTATGTGTGCATGTTGCCCAGTGATGACCTGGCCAGTGTTTTCACTAGTATGGGATGCAAACTTATAATGAATGAACGCAATATAAAGACTAGTGAAAATCCAATAAGTCAATCCTCTATGGCTCTTATTTCGACTCACTGAGTCATCTCCGGCAGTTTCGTTGAATTTTCTTCATTTGCATATCTACCTCCACACATTCAACTCCAATGCTGCCGTGCATCAAGAAAGTCTTTGTACTGTATTTGTGGTGCGTTTTTTGCTACATGAAGCCAATTTCGTCCTACTGTATGTACAGTAATACTAAGCCGTGCAATGATGTACTAACACACACTGGTACTAAGCTGCTCCCTTTAACCATTTTAGAATTAAGAAAATTAATTTAGGTGGCATGGTGGTTCGGTGTGTACCGCCAGGTTCTGGGTTCGATTCCCACCTCTGTGTGCAAAGAGTTTGAAAGTTCGCCCCATGTTTGGTGGGTTTCCTCCCACCGTCCAAAGACTCAAACAGCAGATTTCGCTAACTGGCATTCGCAAAATTGCCCATAGTAGCCCTGCCATGGATTGGTACCCTTTCCAGGGTGTACCATACCTCATACCCTAGGTTTCCTGGGATGGGCTCCAGACCCCCTGCAAACCTGTATACAAGATTAAGAGGTATAGATGATGATGGTGATGGAAATGAATTCATTAAATAAATAAATAAATAAATAAATAAGCATAATCTAAATATTTAGTAGTACTTTAATATCTATTACATAACCTGTCACCCATATTCCATTTTATCAGAAACAAATACATCATAAATAACTTGCTGCAAAGGTGGTAGAAGTTCAATTTGCAAGCTAGTTTTCTTTTTTCTAGGTTATATCCTAGCCAGTATTCAAGTAATTTAATTTTGTATCCCCTTAGGGAGAGAATAAATTAAGCAAACATAATTTTGATAAATAGAAAGATGTTTTTCAGCAATACAAGCGGTACACTTCAAGGGATGTATCAGTATGTTTAGGATTACTGAATGCATTTTTATGTACTGCTTGCATTGCTGCAGGAAGCATCGAGCATGTGATTGATTCAATGAGCTGTATTTCACACACACACACACACACACACACACACACACACACACACACGCGCGCGCACACACGCACACACACACACGCTTTTAAAGCCCTTCAAACGAAAGCCATGTCACAAGAACAAAGCTACTGATTAAAAACACTTTTAACAACCTTTAAAATTCTGACTCATACTGTACGTACGTTCCGTGATGAATACCTCTCACTAAAAAGACTGCGGAGCAAGCCAGAGACTGGTGAAGGACAGCACATTATTTATCCACACTTTCTTATTATCGGCTGTACGAGTGGTTGACCTCGATGAGGGTACCGTAGACCCCTAGGGTGGTGTTCCTGTAAAATGTGGCTCATGTGCAAAATCACAGTTTAAATTGTTCTGAAAGCTGCTCTGAAACACATCTTTTAGTCCCCCATGGTCTCCCTTCTCAAAACCTGACAGAATTAAGACGGTGCAGAAAACATCATGGAAACATTTTTTTAAACTTCACGTATAAATAATCATCATCCATATGAAAAATGCACGTGTTCATGTCTTTGTTTATACATAAATCATCTATTTTATTACCCTTTTTGACCAATTCGTTTTTCTTCATATGATCATTTTGACATGATTTACATTCATATTCAGGCATTTGGCAAATGTGTTTATCCAGAAGTGCTTTGAAGTTTCCATGATTAAATATATCCTTACTCTGGTTCACTACTTGAAGTACCATAAGTCAAACAGTGATATTTTTATTTGTTTTGTTTTTGTTTTGGGGGGGGTACAGCTCTACGGACATCTAGAGGAAGTTAATTCCATCACCTAGATGGCAGAACAGAAAGCAGTCAAAATGCATGTCTTCCCCGATCCCTGAGAGATGGTGGGACCAGTCGAGCAGTGCTGGAGGAACGTAGAGCAGTACGGCGTGTGATAAGTGACTTGAGATAAGTGGGTGCTGTTCCGTTTTTTTTAGCTTCGTAGGCAAGCATCAGCGTTCTGAATTCGATGCGGGCAGCTACGGGAAGCCAGGGGCTGGAGAAGAAGTGGGGTGGTGTGGGAGAACTTAATGTTGAAAACAAGTCATGAAGCCACATTATGGATCAGCTGCACACGGGGGCGGATCTAGAAACTTATTCATGGGGTGGCAAGGGGGTGGCATTAAAATTATGAGGGGTGGCAACACTGAAGCAAGAATCCTTGCAGGGTTTTTGTGTATTCAAGGAACGCTATTCTCATTCCGTGTATACACTGGGGTGCACATGTTTAAATTGTCCTATAAAAATGAAATAAAGGCTGATGATGTTTGATTGACTTGAACCTGATATCTGGATTGGAACGTCAGATAAATAAAATAAAAAAACTCTTTTATTTTTAGAACACTAGGACACTAGTGCTGGGGTGGCAAATGGGGTGGCAAGGCTTTTTCTTAGGGTGGCAATTACCACCCCGTGCCACCCCGGTAGATCCGCCCCTGGCTGCACAGGACGAACGGCACAGACCTGCCAGGAGTGAATTGCAAGAGTCCGGTCTTGAAATAACAAAGGACTGAACAAGCACCTGAGTGAAATGGCCAAATGGACAAACTCTTCAGGAAATCAAAGTAGATTAAAATAAAAATAAAAAAAAAACAGGATTTACAGGACTGTACACTAGCACAACCATCTCAATTATTTTCTTTTTGTTCCATATGATTCACATTTGTTTTGTTTAATCCATTTTTTCACATGTATTTACACATGATCCTTTAACATGAATCGTTTATTTCCTTGCGAGTTTTACACGAAAGTAATTTTTTCACGAGTTTGGCATGAAAGTCATGTGTTTTCACATATTTTATTGACACAAGTCTTTGATTTTTACATGTAATGTTTGTTCATTCTAATGTGATCTTTTTCATTATTCATTTATTTATGTGTATATTTAATGATGCTTTTAGTTTCACATGTAATTCTTTTTTCCATTTTGCATAACATTTGTAATTTTACATTTTTACAATGATTTATTTTAAGCATTTTTTATGAATTATTTATTTTCATATAAATTTGACATAATTTATATATATATTTTTTAAATATGTTTATATTACAGACATGTTAAATGTAATTTTAGTGCAATTAAAATGTAACTTTAATGTGTTGAAACATATCTTCATGCCCCCCCCCCCCTTATGTGCTCAATTCAGATTTAATTATGTAATCAAGAATCAGGAAAAAAAAAAAAAGTCTATCCTAAATAAACTGTTATATAAACAAAACATAATAATTAATCGAACCTAAATTAATTAAACATGAACTGACATAATTAACTTTTTTTTTTCATATGTTTTATTAATATTCAATCATTTTTTAATTGACTGCATCCAGGACAGAGCTCCACTTCCAGTTTTGTATACAAATGATCCTATTACCCAATTAAAGCACTAACGAGCTGATGGAGATTCTGTCTGCACATCCAAATTCACATTTACAAAGTGTGTTAACACTATACTTAATGACTTTTATATTAGAACAAGGTTTCCACACGAACACTTGTAATGCATTAAAAGTGTTCACATTTTACAGTGTTGTTATACTTACTGTATGCATATCAGTTACTGACAATATCAATTAAGTCAGCAGCAAACCATGCATTTATCTTTCAGTTTGTTATAATAATACACTCAACTTTTTCACACACACTGACTGCGCATAGCTTTAATTGCACAGATACTGTTAATTAGTTTCATGTCCTTTATGTGCCAATAATGATATGCTAAACAGAGAAAGTACTATTTTACCTTTAGTTAAAAGGAACAGAAATGATGAATAGCTAAGATTAAATGAAAATCATGAACACCTGAGAACAACAATGGTGATTAAGAAAATGGCCAAAACATGAATTAAAACAAATGGAACAAGAATTACTGTTGTCATGGCAACAGAGGTAAAAATTGAGATCAGTTTGTCTTACTTCTTTAGAGGTATGTTTCTCCTTTTCATTGTCCTTTCAGTAATTAGGCAAATATGTCATGGTGTCTCCCTGAGCCCTCTTCAGCATCAGCCTCCAACCTCAAGCCATCGTCTAACTGTGTCTCTGGCCTCTATGGCTTTCTTTCCAATATATCTCGCAAACCTACACATTTCCAGTTGTTACATCCCCACACAGGTGGGAAAAAATAAGATGCGCTCAAGCAACAGCTGTGCTTTGTCTCTGCTGTCAAAGAGAGTAGCCATTGCTGTTGAGAAAACGTCAAGTCGAGGAGTTTTTAGACGCCGTGTGCTGTCAACCACGTGAGTCATGGCGGATCGCGTCGATTTTGCATTCCTTGCCACTGATGAATTCGATTCAATCAGAATCTCCCTGCTTTAAGAAGGCGTGTAACATACAACGTAGAGCAAGGGTAATTCATAATTATGACGGTTATTTATTTATTTATTTGTTTGTTTGTTTGTTTATTTTTGAATCAACCTTGCACCAGGTCTCTTCTTCAGCTGTCAGCTTCTCTGTATGTAGACCTCAAAAGTGTCAATAAATAAATAAATAAATAAATAAATAAATAAATAAATGACGGTTTGGTGTGCCTTTGCCTGCATTCTACCATTCACAAGGGACCAGGCTGTTTGTGGGAGAGGCAAGACTGAAACTGTGGATGAGACAAGGTGGAAGAAAGGCTTGTCCAGGAATACACATGTGATGTCTCTACTCCAGAGATTTAAAAACAAACAAACAAAAAAAAAATGTCTATGTACTGGAAAAGGTATTTTTCATTAACTTCTTCAGAACACTTCATCATTTCAGAAAAAGATCTTATAGAAAGTATAACACACACACACACACACACACACACACACACACACACACACACACACACACACTCACTCACTCACTCACTCACTCACACACGTACACACACACACACACACGACAAAAACTGAATATTGTGAAAGTTAATTTTCTTTTGCAATTTAATTTAAAAAGTGAGACTCATAGAATCTAGATCCATTGTATGTGCAGTAAAATATTTCACGCCTATTTTTGTTTTACTTTGCAGCTTATGAAAATGAAAAATCTCAAAATATCTTTATCTCAGCATAATAGAAGGTTTCTTAGGTTCAAGTTTAAAAAAAAAAAAAAAAAACGATTACCAATATAGAAATTCTAAAACCAATATATGACATATTACTGAGTATATATAATAATAATACTCATTTAGCATGAATTACTGCACGAATAAGGCATGGCATGGAAGCTATCAGCCATAGCACTGCTGAAGTGTTAGTGAAAACCAGGTTGATTTGATCAACAAAGCAGCTTTCACCTCGTCTGTATTGTTGAGTCAGGTCGCCCCGTAAATTTCCTACGGGGTTCAGGTCAGGTGAGTTGACTGGCCAATCAATAATATCATAGTCTGGAAAGGAAATCTGGCACCTCCATAAAACTCGTCATCATCCAGCTTGTTTACTCTTTAGCTAAGGTAAGATGCTTCTGAAATTGTCTCTGGTTCAGAAATAGCTTAATACTAGGAATTCAACAGTTGCAGTCCATTTCCTAAATAAATATGTCTATGCATGGTTGCTATTGATGCACTGACTCCAACCCCACTCAACCCCATGAATCAGCTTTGCTTGAAAATTGTCTTAAGGCTGCAATCATCTCTGTTGCTTGTGCACTTTTTACCGTAAGTCTACACTTTTCCCTTCCAGGAAACATTCTGTGAATAGGCTTCACTACAGCACCTTATGTGGCTGACTCTCCTTGCAGCGGGTTTAGATGATCATCTCCTGGACAGCTGATAAGGGAGAAATCTTCCCCATGTGTGTACTGAACTAGACCGAGAGATACAGTACATGGTATGTATAGTGTGCATAGAACTTTACTTAAACTGGAAATGGAATTTTTTTTGGATACATTTCATGACCTTTAAGTTGTAACCATTGAAATTAAATCAGAAAAAAAAAAAAAAATGGTTTGACTACTTTAGGTAGTTACATGTAAGGAATTTAGATTTAGAATATACCGTATGTATTGAACTTACTTAGAACTTATATGAGTTGATTGTAATTACACAAAATAATTACTTTTCCACAAGCAAGTGTGTGCAATGAATTTAGAACAGAAAAATCTGCCTGGACTTCTACTGTACAAAAAAAAAAAAAAAAACAGGTAAAAAGCTTTGTGTGATGATGAGAAGACCAGTCACCATACATCAGTAAAGTACTGTATACTGCATTATTCACATAAATTAAAAAATATGCAACTTTTCCATTCAGATTTTGTTAACTGAAGCTTATGATGCAAGTCTGCATGATTTTTATCTGGATCACTGCTGACATGATCGCCTAATTGGATAATTGCACGAGCCAGCCCCTGAGAAATAAGTCAGTTGTACAGCTTCACACACCATGTAGAGAAATAAGGTCACGACCTAAAGTTAAAGATTGGCAAGACTTTAACTTGCCTACGGCATTTGACTTCAGCTGGAGTCAGTTCATTGGTTCAGGAAAGCAAGGAGTTAAGTGTTAACAGATAACAATTACATAAGCAAGTCAAATGCCTGAAACAGTCGATTGTGATGGCCGGTGGGTAACGGCGATGAGATTTGTAATGTCACTGGTTAGGCTTTTCACAAAAATGACAAGCAACAAAGCCAAATGACTTCAGAGAGAATTATTTCAGGAAAAAAAAAAAATAAATAAAAAAAAAACCTACAGCATGTACATACATTAAAAAGTCATCATGAGGTAGAGACACAATGTGACTTTGATATGGAGAAAGAACAATGTGATCTGGCATTTCAGTGCATATTGCAGACTTGAATCTTCCTTCTAAGCAGCGTTTAAATTGTCACAGCCTGTGGGAATCACTGCCCGTACTGAAATCAGGTATCACTGAACCTGAACTTAACAAATTTATATAAAAAGGACGTAAAACAGATTTATTGCACATCATGTTTAATTGTTGTTGATGGGACAATGGAAACTGGACATTGATATATATATATATATATATATATATATATGTACTGTACGTCCAAACAAGCTTTATGATATCATCATGAGCATGACTTCCATTTTACACCGAAAATGCTGAGGTCTGTGGATGTCTAAGCCAAGAGCTGACGCCCCAAACTGACACGAAAGGAAATCCACCACGGTCATTTTCCGCCTCTGGTCTGTGGGCCAGTTTGAATTTAAATGGGTGAAGCATCAGAGAGTGTGGACTGTCCACTTTATAGCCAGACACTCCAGATGGTGCTGCATACAGGTGCTTGATCTCCCTCACCGAGATTTTGTTCTGATGTTCAGCAGTGGACGCTTCTTGCCCTTCACCATCTGAGAGAAAGCAAACTTTGGCCTTCTGTTTGAACTTTTAAGTCTGCATGACGAAAAGACTAGAAGAATCACTCATTAAGTCCCCAGAATGTGCATTTCATGAAAATGGGTTACCCTTACTGGGGATCCTGACTTGGGGGTGACGTGCAACAGTGCTTCCAGGGATTGTGTTGCATGAGTGATGCCCATGAGCAGTCCAGTCCAATGGCCCAAGGACAAGATCCAGGGCAGTTCCTTTGAATGGGACGTGACAAAAAAAAAACTGTGATTTGGAGAGGATTCACCAGCTGACCTGCTCAGGGTATTAGTCAGCCCCAGCAGCAAGGATTGTTTCAGTTGGTGGAGAGGTACAGTACAGGGGGGGGTTAGTGAAGAGATTCAGAGAGCTGGCTTTGGGGTAATGGACCCCTTGCCATGCCATAGCGATGGGAATGGTGGGGAAAGACGAGTGCGAAAGAGAGGCAATGGTGTTGGAGTGGAACGCCATGCTCCAGGTCATGCTGCCAAGTTGTTCTCAGCCAATCCCCTTGCCTATGTCAGTGATACCAGTCGGCATTTTATTGTTGGGCTGTGGGTCCAGTGACGCCACTGGACCCACAGCCCAACAATAAAATGCCCCAACACACCCAGATCGATGATCACCTCGGGGTCTGCAGCCCCGTCTGGCAGTTGTCTTTGAGCTGGTATACAAAGACAACTAGGTGCCCATGCTTCCACAATGTTGACATTGTGGTTTAAGGGTCGGGGCAACTCGCTCAGCTGAGAGTATTCCAGCGTGTTGTCTACGGCCGCTGGCAGGCGGAGATTTAGAAAGACCTTGGGACCTGCCACATCCTCATAAGGAGGTGTGTGCATCAGCTGTCTGACATGTACTGTAGTTTTTAAGCATTAGCATACAAAAGAGAAGCTACAGCTGCTGTTTCACTCACTGTTTCCAGATGGACCATAAATCTAACTTTCAATCCTGTTATTTCAATATGCTAATATATTATAAATGCTTAAAACCAGCCACTGATCCATAAGACATTTTGACGGCTGAGGTGTTCATCACTGTTATGAAGCGGTGTAGCACGTACCTTACACATCTATTTTTAAGACCGCAACTTTATATACAGTAAATGAGTTTTGACAACTAAATCGCTTTCTTTGTGATGATGCGGGAAACTCTTGATTTGAACAGTTCTCGAGGACAAGGAACTGAAATATTAACTCGTGTTTCTGTCTGAACATGCAGTGCCCTGACTCCTAACCCCCAACCCACTAAGGGCTCTATTATTAATCATGAAGCAACCTGAAACTAACTGAAGAAAAAATATTGCTTTTAAAATGTGGCTTGACAAGGGAACAATTGCATGGCTACAGAAAAAGTGAGAGATTTGGAAAATATTCAATAAACCCGATTCAAAATGAATGCGACCTATTTTATTTTCATTAAGGTACCATGATTGGGGCTAATCAAGGACAATGTTCAAATGCTTTACTTCAGTGTCATGAGTTTGCCAGGAATCGAAAATACCTTCGAATACTTTATGTGAATGCATATAATGCTCTGACTTAATTGGTATTATTCCTGTCTGTAAACTGTGATTTCAATACGAAAAGCATTCACACGCTTCATACTTGAGCGAAATCGACACGCGGTAGAATACCTACGCAGTCAAGCTATCGAATCAGAGTAAATATGTCAATTTGTTTTCATTTGCCTATTCCAGCAATGCATTCCCTGACCACATTTGGCAAATTAAACAGTAAATATAGAAATGAAAGCTGTTAACACACAAATGAATGTAGATGACAAATTTATCATGCAAAATCATTTTGTTGAATGCAAAGCAATATGAAATGGAGGTGTATGCAAAAAAAAAAAAAAAAAAAAAAACTGAACTACACCATAGAAAACTTAAGACAGATCGTGCTTAGTGGAAATAACAATAATAATAATTAAAAAAAAAATCCCTGGCCCAAGAACAAATTAAATCAAACAGAGCCTCGTGTGACTGCATATGAACGAAGTAACGTCAGGCCTGGCCACGAGTGTTTGTCATGCCCTTTATAACAGTATAAACTACATGAAGATTATGGGAAACGTTGTCTTGGTTCATGTAAGTCCTTTTCTGGAATAATCCGTAGTGACTATAAAGGACGTCTTGCCAGTGTTCAGTTTACAATTCTTTTAAACAATTCTATGCAAATCAGTTTGACATGCTGCATAACAGGTTTATGAAAATGTCAAGCAAGGTAAAAAGGTTCGAGCATGATTAAAATAAGCATGTGGGTAGCTTTTTCTTTTTCTTTTCTTTTTAAATTCAGAGGTGGTCTTATTGTTGCAGTTATAACTACATGGCAAAATACAGAACTCTATTAACCACAGAGGGGGTCACATCCCGGGTTCGGTTGGATTGAAGAAAATCGCACTGCCTTGCACAAAAGAACATCAAAACCTTAAAGTATATAATGTCAACAACAACAACAACAACAACAACAACAACAAAAAACGTAAGGTGCTTAATGTCAGCCTTGAAAAAACTTGCAGAAATACAGTAATCACCCTTTGAGCATTTTGCCATGTTACACCCTGCAACTGAATCGGATTTCACTCGTTTTAAAATTGCTGAAAAATTTATATATAAATATTAAATAAATAAATAGATTTAAAAATACATTTAAAAAAAAACATTTTTGGGTAAGTAACACTAAAATAACTCTTCAAGGGGCCCTCTATGCCCGATTCACTTTTTAGTCAGTCGGATACTGTAGGTTCCAGGGTGCTTGATTGTATTGTGACATCAGACAAGAAAAGCCCCTACCCCAACTTGTTGCTCAGCTCTGCTGTTCTGTGTTTACTTACAGGACATAGACACTGAAACAGCTCATTTGGAGAAGGAGTGAAATAAGCGGAATCTGATTTATGCTAGAACATTAATAGACAGACTTTGGGGTCTTGTGTTAACGTATTAAAGGAAAAGTTAAATATTGGACACATACAGTTTTTTATCTATCTACTGTAGATACACACCTACTGTACAACATTGAAAACAACTGCCTAATATCGTCCTCTTTGTGCCATCCAAATAGCCCTGACCCATCAAGGTACTCCACAAAACCTCTGAAAGTAAGGCCTTAGCTGCAGATCCTTTAAATTGTAAGGACAATCACATGGATGTACTGAAAGAGGCCACCACCATAAGTGAATACTGTTGCCTTGAAGGAGTGTACTGTACTTAGTCAATCTAGTGTTTGTACTCTAGGTGTCAGGGTAACATCCACATGAATGCCAGGACCAAAGTTTCCCCAGCAGAATATTGCCGAGTGCACCACACCGCTTCTCTCGGCTTGTCGTCTTCTTACTATGGTGCATCCTGGTACCACGTCTCGTCTAAGTAAGCGATGGTTCTGATACCTTTCTATCGGAACCTCAGCCATTTGTGCTGCAGAAAGTAGAATCAGACCAGACAGGGAAGCCCTTACTCCCCAAGTGCATCATTCAACTTTGGGCGACACATGACCATTCCACTAGTTCACCGGTTGTCCTTCTTTGGTCTATTTTATGTCCAATTTTATGTCTTCTAGCCATCACAATTTGTTCTTGTCCAAGCCGGTCAGATTCTTGTCCTCCTTCCAACACAACACCTTCAGGAACTGAGTGTTCACTTGCGTCCCACCCCTTAACAGGTGCGATTGTAACAAGATAATCAATGTTATTTACTTCACCTGCCAGCGGATTAAAGTTTTATCGCTGATCTGTGTATAAGGACGGCCTGATGATGTGCTCAAAGCAGAGCACCTTATTGATTTCCTGTCCTGCAGTTAGAACCTATAATAGGTTATTTGGGATGGCCTAATCTTAAAAGTCACTAAAACCATGTGCACTCTCAGAACAGAAGGTTCTGATCACACTGCGCTTTAAAGAAATCTCTTCTTAAGGTCAACAACTCATTTGCAGAGGCAATGAATCCTTCCCTGGTGTTTAGTATGGGAACCGTCTGATGAAATATCCCCCACCACACTAGTTTCTGCAAAGGAAAAGCAAACATGATTCGGCTGAGTGGCAGAATGAATCCGGAAACAATGTTGTATTTGAGTAGCTTGCAATTCTAAACCTATAAGCATTTTTCATGAATAAATAAAATTTCATTAAGGTATGTATGCATGTAAACACAAACGCGTGCGCGCGCACGCACACACACACACACACACACACGAAAAGAAAACTCCACATATTTTGTGTGCTGTCCTTCACAAAAACTGTGTGATATAATCAAGATAAATGTTGGTCCCATTTTTCCTTTTGCATTTAACCAAATTACTTACTGCAGTGATTGTAATTGAACAAATAGCACTCCACATGTTTCTGATTAGAATGTGTTCAATCATTTTCTTTGTCCTTTACATACTATATCTCACACATACACGGTATATACATCTACTGTATATTTCACATTCTTTAAAAAAAAAAAAAAAAAAAACTCTCATTTGACAGTGACAGTGTGTTGGACCTTGGCCATGGTGACAAATGAGAATCGATAGCTTAATCAGTCTAGTGTTGGGGAAAAAAAAAAAAATAGAAAAGCTATAATACGCCCACATTTTATTAGATATGATAAATATATTTTTAAAAAGATCTGAAAATTCCCCACGTGATGCCCAATCCAAGTATGAAAATGATGTGTCATGTTCTCTCCTCTTTCACAATTTGAGCGCAGTAAATCGTGGCATTGTAAACCCGGAATACGCCCGTGCCGTGTCATTCAGTACATTCAGGCAGTCAGCTGATCTTATTTTTTTTTTGGGCACAAACGGTACAGTACTGTTGCTGAGCCTAGACCAACGGAAGCAATAAATACAGTAAAAGTTTTTTCTCCCCGAACCATTTGAATCCTGGAATATTTTTGTGCCATCAAGGAAGGGAAAAAAAATCCATAGATGTGATAACCTGCTCATTCAGTACAGTACATTCACATCATCAGTCAACTTCATTCCCAGAAGCAGCCCCAGATCAGAACACGGTTTGTACTGTATGGTAAGCACCAGGCATGATGGGTGCATCACTTCATCTGCTTCTCTTCTCACCCTGATGCACCCATGACAAGATAGATCTGGACTCATCAGACCACACGACCTTTTCCAATGCTCCACAGTCCATTCTTTTTTTGAAACCTTTTTTATTTTATTAATATTAGCCTCACTGATAAGTAGTTTTATTAAGGCTACACAGCTGTTTAGTTCCGGTCCTCTTCGCTTTGTGTGTGTGGAAATGTTCTTACTTTCACTATTTAACATAGACGCGAGTTCTACTGTTGTTGTTGTTGTTGTTTTTGTTTTTTTGTTTGTTTTTCTTTTTTACAATACAATTAAATTTCACTAAGCCTTTACGTGATTTTCCATCAAGCTCATTCAGGATGTTTTTTTTTTTCTGACCACATTTCTTCCTCGAAAATGATGGGCCACCACTACCCTTCCAGGTTTTAATCACATTTTACAGTTCTTAGCCCAATTTTAGTCGTATCAGCAATCTCCTTCGTTGGTTTCTTTTCCTTGATGCAGGCCAATAATTGTATCCCTCCTGAAATAAAGTACCGTCTTTGCCAAGATCAAAGGATATATTAAATGGCTGCAGTAATTGACCAATGGAAGGCTCTTAACTATTTGCTTAATAACTATTTGTTAAATTGAAGTGGTGTATATAGATTTATATGCTTTTATGTAATTTGTAGACTAAATATTTAAAAAAAAAAAAAAACATTTCTAGCCTCTTAAAAGCCCTGTCACTGTGTGTTGCAGTTTTCTGGGCATTTTTTGCAGAACCTTAAACACAGTGTTTATTTACCATTCCATCCATCCATCCATCCATCAATCCATCCATCCATCCATCCATCCATCCATAGTAGGAGACTCTGTAGTCCAACCAGGGACCATGGAGGCCAGTTGTGACCACTGGGAGATAATGGTCATCATTGTACAGTATTTATTCCCATTTTGTACGATCAAGGTAGGACATCCATCACACACTATGGGCAATTTGAAAATGCCAATTAGCTTAATCTGCATGTTTTTGAACTGTGGGAAAACCTGGAGGAAACTCACAAAGCACATGGAGACCCGTGACATGGGAATCGAACCCAGGACCTGAAGGTGCAAGGTGCTAACCACTAAGCCACCTTTCTTGCCACTGCAGAGGCACAAAGAATCGTATACATTAAATGTAAAGATGAGTGATACTATTTCTTCTGCATGGTGAAAAAGCTGTTTATTAAAGCAAGAAGAAGAAAGAGGGCATGGATTCCTGTGGATTGTTGGGATTACATCGTTTTTTTCCCCCCATAAGTATGCATTCTTATGCACAATACATACGTAAGTGCCGTGCCTAAAACCCCCTTATCAAGATAAAAGACCGTGCATATCACTACAGAATTCAGTCATTGTGATGCAGTCACTGGTGTGTATATATATTGAGGATTTTAGCACGGCTTTGGCTCAGCCGATCAGAACCAAGGACCAAATTAAAACCAAAGCTCAAACTTTAGAAAAGAAGAAAGTTACATAATGTAACTTATATAATAATTTACCAGCTTGCAAGGATACTAGTCTATCAGTTTGCCCAGCTCTGGCTTTGTTTTCGGCAGCTGGTGGCTCGCCGGGCCAAGCTGGGTTTATCAGCAGAGATGTTTCCATTACGACTGAACGTTGCACTGTGCAGTGTTCTGTTACCCAGTTTAGTCAAAGTGGTAAAATCGTCACTTAAACCTATATGGTTTAAACCTATATGGCTATCTGCATTCTGAGATTTTTTAAGATATTGAGCTTGCGCTGCTGCTTTTGCACTCCATCGAACTGTGTCTTCCTTTAAAAAATAAATAAATAAATAAAAATAAAAATAAAAAAATCCAAAAATGTATATCACTTAAAAAATATGTTAAAATGTCACAGACTAGGAATATATATATATATATATAAAATAACTAAATTTTGAAAAAGAAGGGGAAAAAAATCAGATAAAACCTTATAATTCCAAACTTCCATATAGCATAATGTTTAACAAGGAGCAGCATCTCATGGTGTCGTAAACAAAAAATACCAACTGGCCTGTGCCTTCGGTTCTCTGCTGCTCCGGCTCTGTGTTGTCATAATCTTCATCTTATAAACCTATGATTTAATTTAATACTAGTGTTAGTACCTGTTGTTGAGAGTTTGTAGAAATGGTTAAAAGGTTAAAGCTAAAAACAATCTGATGATCTTTAATTGATATTATTATTATTATTATTATTATTATTATTATTATTATTATTATTTCAGGTTGAAGCCCATGTACATGTCTGTCTGTCCTTCTGTAATAACTTATAAAGACAAAGAAATCACATTCTGTAAGGTTGAGTATCTTACGCCTTGTTTACACTATAAACAAGTCAAAATACAAACACACTCCCTGTTCGGTCAACGGAGAGTGAATCACAGATGAGAAATGGAAAAAGTAGATCGGATAACCAGCGTGTTCAAATTCACTTATACCACTTCCGCACTGTTATTTCAGCCAAAGCGAAAATATGAACTAATCCCAGTAAAAATATTCAGTTTAGCTTACTGTATGTATAATAAGCTTATAATAGTGATATCTATTGGTGCAGGTGTTTGTTAACATTAACGTATTAGTAGCTTATTTTAAATCCGGTACATAAATGTTCACGGGGCTCAGAGTGGCGCAGTGGTAAAGTGCTCGACCCATCATCCGGAGATCTTGAGTTCGATTCCCGGGGTGATGCTGACGCCTCTCGCAGCAGGAGGTCTAGAGAGAGCCGATAGTCCTCCGAGTGTGTGACTCCGCCCCCAAGGCTGCGCGAGCGAGCAGTTCGAAAAGATGCGGTCGGCTGGCGTCACGTGGTTCGGAGGAAACACGTGATAGTCTTCGGCCCTCCCGGCTGAGTGGTAGTACAGTAGCAGCCTTAATGTGGAGCCCCCTAGTGATGGGGAGGAATCGGACACGACTAAATTAGGGAGAAAATTTGGGGGGAAATCCCCCCCCCCCCAAAAAAAAATAAAAAATAAATAAATGTTCATAACATCGCTTTCACATGCCTTCGTCTTGGACTGCTGAGGATATGTTTGCTCTAACGACTGTGTTTCGTCTCATGGTGACGCCTCACATTACTGCTTTTGGAAGATATTAATCAAACTGGTTGTAAACTCAGGAAAGCGCAGGAAAAATAAACATACTGTACCTTGATCTGTCCAATCATCTTTGACGGGTCAGTTCTCCTAGTCTACGTTGCTTTTTTTGGACTTAGCCGTACCGTGTGTGTCACATTTTAGTTTCAGTTTGGTGATGATTTGCCTGCCTTGTACTGTAGGTGTCATCTGCATACTTTGTGTATACAGTACAGTATATACAACTATCGTGTTGATTGGCTCTGGCTTCCCTTCTACTCATGTTTTAATTTCATTTATGAAAAAAAAAAAACAACACAAAACTAAACATCCTCATAAAAGTCCGGTACATACTGTAATTAGGAAAGCTCGTCATATGATTCTTGATATATTCGGTCTATATATTCGCATATATTGCACTGGATGTATACCACAACATGGCCGCAAACTTAGACATTATGCACGAAAACTTTTTCGAAACATTGTGAATTAGCGGCATGACTGGGTATTGAAATATTCTTAAAAAAGAAGGAATTAACGAGCAAGTTCAGCAACAGCAAAACGCCTGCATGGAGAAAGAAAGAAGCTTCCAGTTCTATTCAATGATCATCACTAACAGGAAGCTGACATGCATCGGAACGATAAAAGACATTTCAGGACTTTCAGCACAGCTGAAGGAATGATCTAAATGGATGCATGAATAATTTCCTTGACCGTTTGTTAACTTCAGGGGGAAAAAACGATTAATAAATGAAACCTTATGATCTTTCTTCTATTAAAGATTAACATGTCATACAAGCATTTTGCCCCAGAATTTTTTTTTATTTTTATTTTTTCAAGTTTAAAAAAAATCATTAAATGTCCAATACTGAAATGAGATTAAATGTTCATAAGTGTATGGAAACTTCCAAGCACAACTGTAAACCTACAGTAGCAATCAGAAACAAATCTGAACCAGGTGCACATAGTTACACAGATGTGTGACAGTTCCCAGACATTATAAATTATGACCGCTCATCATTTTGATCAAGTAAATGTCATTATCAGGGCTCCATGGACCTTCTTACAAGGCTGCAAGTATTTCTGATTTTTCACAAATCAAGAGCCCTTTCAAATGTGCTGCAATGTTTCAACAGTGAGCGGTGATTTTCTCACTAGTGTCCTTCTGTTAACATCATTCTCGTTCAGTGCGCATCTTCAACAGTCCTGTTTCCCTGGGTTTTCCCTGCTTTTTCCTTTGGGCTCTATCGCCTCTTTCAGTACTTGTGCCTTGTCCTGAACTTTGCAGGATGCTATTTTCCTAGGAATTAAAATAACACTACTGAAGCAGCCAAAAGACTAACATGGGCACCCAATGCTCAATGCGTATGGAGAGCGAAGTTTAGCCCATCTGGTCTGATCCCATAAAACCTTTTTAATGTAGCAAAAATTGCTTTAAAAAAAAAAGTCAATATTGGCTGTAAAACAAAGGCACGAAACACCCAGTGTATCACAGCCTGCCGTTTATGGAGCTTAGCATGCAAAGTTTTCAAGGTCGTTGATCTGGCCTCCAACTTCCCCAGATCTCAATGCAATCAGGTATCTATGGAAGTCTGACCCGTGAAACTTTCGAAAGAGTTCGATTCCCGGATGATGCCGACGCCTCTCGCAGCAGGAGGTCTAGAGAGAGCTGATAGTCCTCCGAGTGTGTGACTCTGCCCCCAACGCTGCGTGAGCGAGCAGTTCGAAAAGATGCGGTCGGCTGGCGTCACGTGGTTCGGAGGAAACACGTGATAGTCTTCGGCCCTCCCGACTGAGTGGTAGTACAGTAGCAGCCTTAATGTGGAGCCCCCTAGTGACGGGGAGGAATCGGACACGACTAAATTAGGGAGAAAATCAGGGCAGAGTTTTCAAGGTCGTTGATCTGGCCTCCAAATTCCCCAGATCTCAATCCAATCGGGTATCTATGGAAGTCTGATCCGTGAAACTTTCGAAAGAGTTCGATTCCCGGGTGATGCTGACGCCTCTCGCAGCAGGAGGCCTAGAGAGAGCTGATAGTCCTCCGAGTGTGTGACTCCGCCCCCAACGCTGCGTGAGCGAGCAGTTCGAAAAGATGCGGTCGGCTGGCGTCACGTGGTTCGGAGGAAACACGTGATAGTCTTCGGCCCTCCCGACTGAGTGGTAGTACAGTAGCAGCCTTAATGTGGAGCCCCCTAGTGATGGGGAGGAATCGGACACGACTAAATTAGGGAGAAAATCTGGGAAAAGTTTTCAAGGTCGTTGATTTGGCCTCCAAATTCTCCAGATCTCAATGCAATCAGGTATCTATGGAAGTCTGATCCGTGAAAATTTCACCCTGCATGCCACGACTACCCAAAGGATCCCCTTTTAAAACCCTGGTGCCAGACACCACAGTGCACCACCAGAGCCCTTCATCATGTTCGTAGGGGCCAGAGCTGCCCCAGTGGCTATACAATATTGGTCTTAATGTTTTTATAGCATTGCATTTTAATATCATGGATGATCTCTGTATAAAAAGCATTTTTTTTTTTTAGATGAGTAGACTTGCTTTATTTTAGTAATAAGACTTTGTGGGCCTTTTTTATCGGACAGTGCACTGCTACAGTACAACCCACCATCTGGAAATTCATCTTAATAATCGAAACATCAAGTCGAGTTACCCTGAGGAAGTCATTAAGCCGGAGCTTCACATGCTGCTTAAAATGAAGGCTAAATCCTTAAACTCTGTTCTCATTATCATTACTATAAACATGTTGCTGCGTGTTTGGCTACAGTATGACTGAGACTCCGATGAAGATCAGATCACATGCTGTGAGGAATCAATGCAAAAATGTCGGCATTTCCAAAGGGCTTCCATAATGTTTCTGTCGGATCTCAACGATCTGCATTGTCACCATTAGTGCGGTAGTACTGTAGATATAGCCTCGGATTTAGACCAGCCGTTAAGGACTGCAGATAGAGTAGCTACAGTACACGTCTTTGATCTGCTTCTCTCTCTCTCTCTCTCTCTCTCGCTCGCGCCAACTTCCTTTTTCCATCTCGTCCAGATCCAGATAGAGACGTGACAATGCCTCATCTGTACCGCATCACCGCTACTAAGGAAAATGCTGTATCCATGGCAACAATGAACACATCAGATGATAAATTGTCTGACAATGTAGTGTAGAGGGGATTGCTTCATGCTTTCTAACTGGGAGTCATGCCTAGACAGGATCTAACTCACATATCCCTTTCACACACACTTAGAGCGATAAATGAGCTCCATTACAGCCGATGATAACGCATTCTTGAGATGAAACGGAATGGAAAAATATATAGAAACAATATAGATTATTTATTATCCTCAAGAGGGACGGGTGTTTCAAAGAAATGCCAGGTCAAAGACCTCTATAGCAGAAAAAATAAATTCAGGAATACCTTATATTCTTATATATGGCCTTCTTTGGCAAGACGACCAAAGAAAATTACAAAACTAGAAGCCTTTTGTAAGGAAGAATGGGAGTACAATCCCAAGTACAAGAATGAAAGACTTCTTTTAGCTGGCTATAAAAATAAAAAGCGTTTGCAAGCTGTGATGTCTGCCAGAGGAGGTGTTACTAAGTACTGATTATGTGGGGTGCACAAACTTTTGCACAGTGCCATGATAATGTTTTCTTTTTCTTTTCTTTTTTTTTTTTTTTTGTTCACATAAGAAGTAACTATGGATCAATGTTTGCTGAAAATATTCAGCATTTCCCCCCCCCCCCTTTCCAAGAGAGACTGTGTTAACATCTGTACAATTCAAATATCACCAAAATCTGTTATTTATCAAGGGGTGCGCAAACTTTTGCATAAGACTGAATATATACATTTAAGCTAAGCATTGGACCTTTATAACTTTTTTTATAGCATAATTTCTGAACTTTTCTTGAGTGACAAGTACGAGAACTCGGTAGTAAATATAACTTTAATAGTAATGGCTTGAACAAAGTCTGAAAAAATTTTTTTTTTTTTAATCTGCTATTTGTTTTCTGAGTTTAGTGTTTGACGGCGGGGCTTAAATTTTACAATAGGACATATTCATGTGTAGCTACAGCCATTCCCCTCAGCTCTCAAGTGAGCTTAGATCTACCCAGGCCTGTCTACTTGCCTCCCCCTCTGCTGCCATTCATAATTCAGAGCACCTTTTAGGTCAGGGCTCAAATAAGGCAATTCTTGGAAAAGGATGAGTGCTGGAAATGATGAAAGGCCACATATCTCAGCGGTGGATTTGAGGATTAGGAGTGATAGTGACTTTTAGGCTGGATGGATGTGGGAGAAGGCACTCAGCAGGCATATTGATGAGTACATACGGGATCGCGTCGGCGCTGGACGAGCCAAGTGAAGAATAACCTCCCATGTAAAATTTGTGACTTGTCACTCATTTATAGATGAGTATCGCTCAATCAGCATTTGGAACGAGAACTTGGGTACCGTACCATATGTACAGCGAGAGAGATCATCATCGTCATCATCATCATCATCATCATCATCTGTTATTCAAAGTGCTGTTTTCTGTTCCATGTCCAGTTTATGGCTTTTCTGCGAGAGCGTTTCATCATTCGTGTCAGTTATGAATACGTTCAGAAACTCAGCGCGGATCAGTGGTTTATTAAAACACATTTATAGACCCTGACTTGAACTAAGCTGACCATGTGTGCTGTAGCATTTTTTATTTTTCCTGCTGCAACCCACACCATCCCTACAGACTGGCCCCAGCCAGAGGCATTAAAAAGACATTGGATTTTAGTTACAGCCCAAAGCAAGTCAATAATTATTTAACAAATCCTTATTAGGTCTGAGCCTAGAATACATGACATTCCTCTGGCTGGAGAGTGTGCCGTTTTCAGCAGCACTACGAGAGTAATAACACTCATGTGCCACTCCGAAATGGATTGCGCCATCATGAGCAAGGACGCAGCAGAAAGGTGAGACCTGTGTTGAGGTTTTTAACAATGCAATTTCAGTCTACTAATGAGTTCAGTTTCAGTTACATCACTCGGTAAATCATCTCATTTCAGCCGTGCTGAAAATCCCGTCTGATAAAATAAGCTTCCAGTCCATCTGTTTACCGTTGCACCCGTTCCAGGATGAGCCGGTTCGGTCATGGCAGATCTCATACTGTACGTTCTGCCTCCATCTAGTCCTGATCCCTGGTACAGCTCTGACCCGACACGTTCCGTCGATTTAAATGCAGGGATCATGAGAATCTGGACACTGTGATGTGATCACAGATGGGTCACGTTGTGTATAAATAGAGTATTTACTGTACATGCTGTCGGAAGACAGATGCACATTTTGGTTAATTTGGCAAGCTTGTGTTCTCAACAGGGAATATAATCGAGTAGTGAGCACACGATTACTTAAATTTGAAGACATTCTGACATTTATATTAGCTTACTGGTTTAGCCCTTTCAAGCGAGTCTTTGGTTTCACTCACTTGACGATGATGCATTGTAAACTCAACATTTTTGCCTTGTTACAATTTTCTGCTTGGATTATTCATTCACTACATATACATCGTAAAAGCATTGTTTTTTGTTAGTTTCTTTTTTCAGTTTTTTTTTTAATTAAAACATGATCAGGCAGCATGTTGACTTAGTGGTTAGCCCTGTCGCCTTGCACCTCGAGAGTTCGGGTTCGATTCCCGCCTCAGGGTCTGTACGCATGGAGTGTTTCCTCCTTGTACTCCAGGTTTCCTCCCGCGGTTCAAAGACGCGCAGATTAGGCTAATTGGCGTTCCCAGATTTCCCGCAGTGTGTATGGTGAATGCATGTGTTCGATTGTGTATGTGTGTGCACACCCACATAGGTTAAGGCTCCAGGCCCTCCACAACCCTGTATACAGGATAAAGAGGTATAGATGATGAGGGAGTAAAACTCAACCAACATATTATTTATAATAAATTGCATATTTGCGTTACACAAGTGCAGGACGAGTTATCGATTGTGAAAAACCCCATATAAAGTGGAGTTGTAGCATTTTGCAAAAAAAAAAAAAAAAAAAAGTCTTCTTCCTTCTTTAAAAAAAGAAAAACTCTTAAAACTGCCAAAAATCAAGTTTTGCAATCAAACAATTAATTAAAAAAAAAAAAATGGAGTACTTTTGTGAAACTACCACAGAGCTAACGCTCAAAAGGCTTTAGCTGCAGTATGGATGGAGCTCTCTCACTCCCCTACAAGGGTTCACAACTAATATTGTTCAAGTCTCAACAGTGACCCATCCTAGAAATGATTTATTTACTGCATCTATGAGCAGTGTGTCAAAACCGGCTCAGTTTCTGACCCCTATAGAGGGAATAGTGGTCGACCACAAACAAGCAGAGCTATTGCATATGTGTCAGGAGACATACAGTATATAGTCCATTACATCGACAACGCCGCCCAGGGGAATTTCATCCCCAGGAAATGGTTAAGGATCAGCTAATTAAAACTCAAAAAAAAAAGGTCAAACAGGGTCGAAAAGCACTTAGGGCTAGAGACCTAATTTACACACGATTATGCGCATGTTTATTAACCAACAGTGTTAACATAGCAGATCGACCATATAACAAAAATCAGAGAAGGATCATGACACTGCACACCACACGTGCCATTGATCCTCACACCAGCCAGATGGCACACCCAAAAAAAAAAAAGCTTCCATAACAAGACACCATTAACAGTCAACTGCTACCGGTTTACGACCGACAGCTCGTATTCACAAAGGAAAAGGACACCTGCATTATCAAAATAAAAACAAACAACAAGCAGTACAATAAAAGAAGTTTTTACCTTTTCATACTACTTTTGAAGCATTTTCCTTGTTTATTCAATAAAATTTTTTGGTTTGTTTTATTGTTTCATGTTCATTTTTTAAAATAAAGTATCAAATCACTCACTCATCATCTATACCGCTTTATCCTGTATTCAGGGTCACGGGGGGCCTGGAGCCTAATCCCAGGAGACTTAGGGCACAAGGCGGGGTACACCCTGGACAGGGTGCCAATCCATCGCAGGGCACACACACACACACACACACACTCTACAGGCAATTTGGGAATGCCAGTTGACCTAACCTAAAGTCTTTGGACATGCAAACCCCATGCACACAGAGACGGGGATCGAACCCGAACCCGAACCCTGGAGGTGCAAGGCAATTGCAGCGCTAACCACTACACCACCATGCCGCCCAGTATCAAATCAAATCAAATCAAATCAAATACAAATCCAGCAACATTTAAAAATCAAAAAGAAGAATTAAAACATATGGAAAACAAAAAAGGAAACAAACAAACAAACAAACCAAAAATACGTTGACAGCCATTCTACTAGAGAGTGGAGGCCAGAAAATTGGAAGCGGCCACTCATTGTAGAACACAGCCTAGTTACGAGTTCCTGCAAAAATAAATAAAAAAGACTACCATGGTTTTACAGCATTTTGGCGGATGCACTTATCCAAAACAACCTAAATTTTTATCTCATTATTCATGAGAAGTTGAAGGTTAAGGTCCTGATCAAGGACCCAACTGTGGCAACTTAGTGGTGTGGGGTGTGAACCTGTGACCTTTCCATCGGTAGTTCAACACCATAACCTCAATATATATATATATATATATATATATATATATTTTTCCCCGTTTTTTTCCCTAATTTAGTCGTGTCCAATTCCTCCCCGTCACTAGGGGGCTCCACATTAAGGTTACTACTACCACTCAGCCGGGAGGGCGGAACCACGTGACGCCAGCCGACCGCATCTTTTCTAACTGCTCGCTGGCGCCCCGTTGGGGGCGGCGTAACACAGTCGGAGGACGGCGCTATCCGCTCCTTCCATTGCGTGAGCTCACAGACGCTCCTGATTGGCTGTAGAGCCGTGATTAATGTGGGAGCACCAAGTCCCTCTCATCCCTCCCCTCTGAGAGAGCTCGGCCAATCAGCTCTCTCTAGACCTCCGGCTGCGAGAGGTTACAGCACCACCCGGGATTCGAACTCGCGATCTCTGGATGATAGGGCGAGCGCTTTACCCACTGCGCCACTCGGAGGCCCCTAGCCTCAATATTATCTGTTAAAATACTACAAATCACACTCAAGCTAGTACAAACTTGGTCATATATGCAGTACTAAAGGGCAGAGGCTTCCTCAAACAGAAGGGGGAGACTTGCAGCTACAAGAACGCTGTGTTTATCATCAAATATGAACAAAGTTTTAGAACCTCATGTTTCCTTAAAAAAGAGAGAGGGAGTGAGAGAAGGAGAGATAATCACTGACCACTTCATTACATTGTTCTTTCACTACTGGGTTGGACTCCTCTTTGCCTTTAGACCTCTCTCAGTTTTTCTAAAAGGTTCTGCAAACATTCGTTTGAGATTTTGACTTGATAGCATCATGCAGTTGCTGCAGATTTGTGATCTGAATCCATTCCACCACCACGTCCCAAAGACGCTCTATTGCACTGAGATCTAAACAGAAGAGCATGTGAGAAACCAGTCTGAGATGATTTCAGTTTTGTGACATGGCGGGACGGACATGGTCAGCAACAGTACTCAGGTAGGCTGGGACTTTTAAACCATGTTCACCGATGCTTGGCACACTTTGGGCCCAAAATGTGCCAGGAAAATGACAACAAAACCACCGGCAGCATGAACATTTAATATGAGGAAGGATGGATCCATGCTTTCATGTTTTCTTTGCACCAAATTCCGATCCTTGTGAACAAACCGCTACGGTAGATCTGTCCGATGTGCTTTGACATGTTTGCCGATATCAGGAAAGACACAATCACACACACACACAGAACAGACAGAGTTTTCTCTGGTTTATTCAACAATCAAAGCTGGTATGCAAGGTCTACAGTAAACCAAACACCCAGCATAAACATATCACATGCATCTGCTGCTACATCAAAGAGCATGTTTTATAAAAACTCAGATTTTTAGATTTTTATCTAAAATCGGAAAACCTTAGGAGGTATTGCCATATAAGGAACGAGAAAACTTGTGAATGTTAATATAGCTAAAGGAAAATCAGAAATGTAAAAAAAAAAAAAGTGGGAAAAGTAGGACCTTTACATATAATATATATATATATATATATATATATATATATATATATACGCGCACACTGTACTGTATTGTACTGTATAGCTATAGCTGTATAGCTGTTTAGCTAACATCGTGTGATTTTACATCACAGTGGTAGTGTTGTCATGTCTGTTTGTTTTTTTTCCCCCAATCACTATGTACATCTACAGTACATTATTTTTGCTTACCTATGCTGAGGAAGGTGACACTAGAGAGTTACACACAGTGTGAAGTAAAAAAAAATAATAAGTAAAATAAATAAAAATAAAAAACCTGGACTGTTGAATTTCTAGAAGGAATTTCTTTAAAAAAAAATATATAAAAAAAAAACCTAAATAAAAACCTGTCTCAAGGTAACACAGAGCACAGAGGTAATTCTGCAACTGTCAGAGATTAAAAGCACAGCGGTTCCAAGCACAGGTTTTGTTTACTGTCACATGCAACATGAGAAACGAATTGTCCCAAGGCTGGGAATTGGAACGTTAACTATACACGTAACTATGACCACTGAAACACAAGTGAGACAAACAAAGTGCAAAATTACAATTCAATCCCCAGAATTAAACAAGACTCGGGTGTAGGAAACAACTAAGAACTCATCATCTGTAAAAATAAAAATAAAAAGTAAAAAAAAAAAGTAAAAAAAATAATAATAAAGTAAAAAAAAAAAAAAAACAAAATAAATAATAAAATAAATTAAAATATATACATTGTAAAAAAAAACCTGCAATATACAGTATTTTACTTACTAATCATTTCGCAAAATATTTTCATCAGCTGTACAATATATTCATTAATCAGCCTGTAATTTATTTATTTAAATACATATTTTTGCGATGTTTTCTTTTTCGTTTGTGTAATATATTATTACTCATTCTGTAACATTTGTACTGTGCAAGACATTCTCATTAGTTCTGCAATATTTTTTTCAATCAATTCAGAAACATATTACTGTACAATATACTGTATATTTAATCTGTCGTGGTATATATTGTTTGTTTGTTTTGTTTTTTCAGTCAAAAAAGCGAGTCAACTGCAACGTAATTCCATTCAGAATGTCCAATATCATTGTGTTTTTAAATGATAATAAAGTACTCATTCATTCATACATTCAAAAACATAATCATGAGATCATTTTTTATAATGTTTTTAAACAAAATGACATGAAATTTAGTAGGGAGGGGGGGGGTGCTAACTTTTGAACATGACTGTAGATAGATGAGTGTTTGTGGATATTAGTGATCATATGCATTAAGGACTTTTTTGTAAGATGGAAAGTGTCATCATGCGTTTTAAAATCTGGTTAATTAAAAAAAGGGTCTCCCTACATTCATCCGTTTTATTATTATTTATATAAGACTGGACACTTTCAGGAAAGTTACAGAAATGTTTGCGTAAGCCAAACTAAGCCATTTTTTTTTTTTTTAAGTTTCAGAAAGTTTTAGAAATGCTTAGCAGGTGTGTGCACAGCACCGCTGATTTGCATGTAATGATGCTCCCAAATCCACTTAAATTCAAAACCCTCATAGAGAAAAGCATAATATTATGATTAAAATGTTTAAAAAGAAAAAAAAAATGCAAACACTGAAGTGGAAGTTCTTTTGACAAAAAGAACAGTGTAACAAGCAGCAGAGTCACAGCATTTGAAAATGGCAAATTATAGAGAGAAACCAAGAGGCCTCTTCAATACTGTCTTAGAAAAGTCTAGTAGATACGACTTCAAGTCCAAATCAAACTCATCATCTATATATCGCTTTATCATGTATACAGGGTCGCAGGGGGCCTGCAGCCTTCCCCAGGAGGTATGGAGAGGGGGAACATGCTGGACAGGGTGCCGATCCATCACAGGGCACACACGAGCACACGCACGCACACACACACACACACACACACACACACACACACACACACACACACACACACTACTTGGGAACGCTCATCAGGCTAATCTGCATGTGTGGGAGGAAACCAGAGTACCTGGAGGAAATCTACCAAGCATGGAAAAATATGCACACAGACCCTGAGGCAGAATTCGAACCCTGACCCTGGTGGTACAAGGCGACTGCGCTAAATACCCAATACATATTTATTTTTTTCCTTGCACAATTATGTGCCACTTTGTGTTGGTCAATATATATATATACATATATATACATATACATATGTATATATACATATACACATACATATCTACATATACATATATACACACACACACACACTGTATGAGTGTGTGTGTGTGTGTGTGTGTGTGTGTATATACATATATATACAGTATATACACACACACACACACACACACACACACATATATATATATATATACACATATATACATCATAGTCCTTGATAGACCAACACAAAGTGGCACATAATTGTGCATGGAAAATTATTCATTGTTTTAAAAAATGTTTTAGGAATAAAAATCTGAATCTAAAATCCTTCAACAGCAATGTTGAACAAGAACATACTTGCAATGTAGTAGGTAGTAGAGTAGTGAAAATCCTCAGCTAGAAATGACTTTGGAAAAGCATATATTTGCATAAAAAAAGATCTGTGTGGATTTAGTGATGATCAGATCTGCACTGTGGCGATGTTCAAATGCCTGAATAAAGTTGGCTCACTTAGTTAATTAGTTCACCAAGTGGTTCGTTATTAAGGATAAATAACATCAAGGTCCCAAAAAAATTACTGGCCCTTCGACAAGCAAATATGGTTTCGGAGATGATTTATTCATGGCTTGAGCTTTGATTGGAGTTTTCTACCTTGACCATTCACATTTGCATTTCTAACTGCCTCGTATCCGTCATCACTGTGTACGGAGCTTTGCAGAGTGCAGAGTGACCCGCATGTACACCGCTTTTCATCATTCATGAGCCATATTCAACAAAAACAACCACAAATGATTTGTATGCATGACACCTCCATAATGGTGATAAAACAACAAACTGGCCTCGCAGGCCTTCATCACAAAGATAATTTGCTCTGGAGGTCAGCTGGCAGCTCATCAGCTTTGTCTGATCAGCGGAAGAACGCGGGAAAAGACCAGATGCAGAACATTGGCAGTTTCTGCAGTTAATACTGATCCTTCTAAGCCAGCAGATAATTGCACACGCATGATCAAATGAGATTAAAACCACCATCATCATCATCATCATCATCATCATCACACTATCTAAGATTTCTTTCAACTGCCTTTGCTTTGACTACAGAGAACGATATGGTAGCGAATCAATGTGCTCCTCTTTCACAATTTGAAATATGGCCGTGCCATCAAGGAAGAAGAAATGCAGAGATGTGATAACCTGGTCATTCAGTACATTCGTTCTACATTCCCAGAAGCAAGCCCAGATCATATCACTGTCTCCAGAGGCTTGTACAGTACAGTGGACACTATGCATGATGGGAGCATCGCTTCATGAGCTTCCCTTCTCACCCTGACACGCCCATCACTCTGGAATAGGCTCAATCTGGACTCATCAGATTGCGCAACCTTTATCCATCGCAAGTCCAAAATTTATGCTCCCGAGCAAATTTTTCCTGATTAGACTGAATAACAAGTGTTTTTTTCTTTTCTTTTCTTTTCTTTTCTTATGGACACAGCTGTTTAGCTGTTCTCATCACATTGCGTGTAGAAATGCTCTTATTTTTCACTATTAAATAAAGCTGTGATTTCTACTGTTGGTTTTATTATGATTGTGATTTCTGGATCTCCGGTCAAAGTCATTCATGTTATTTTTTTGTTATTTATTTTTTTTATGATCACATTCCATCTGTGAAGTTGATTATTCGACACTATCCTTCCAGATTTTAATGTGTTGGACAGTTCTTAGCCCAATTCCAGTAATTTTTAAAATCTTTTCATATGTTTCCTTGGCTTGACGCAGACCAATAATTTGACCCTTCTGAAATGGAACAGTTTTCTGGCCAGGCAGTGTATACAGTATGTACAACACAGTCTTTTTTTTTTTTTAAAGACTGGATTATTCTCGTTATACATCAGTGAAAATTAAGCCAATCCTAATTGTTCGATCACATGCATCAGTCACATGTTACTCGTTCTGACGCGCTTGCTTTCCAGTGAATCTCTTTAACCATGTCTTCATTTGTCCACATTCCGGCATCTCACTTGTCCAGGCTTTAGACTGCTTGGGAAAAAAAAAAAAAAAAAAAAAACATCTAATCAATCCTACAAGAGAAGACCAGGACAAACATGGTTTAGAAGTTAAATAAAGTGATGTGTTTTTAGCTAACCATTATTATGATTACTTGATGCTAATTTCATCTTGAACAAGCACGGTCGAGCAAGTTTTCATGTGTCAGAAGATGGCAGTGGAGCCATGAACTTTAAATTATTAGAATTATTTTCTTTCATAATCTTGGAATTATACAATTATAAAACTTGCAACTTTGCAGCACTTTCAGTGAAAATCTGAATGAGTGGCCTGGTGGAAAAGTTAAAGCGCCTGCCATGCAACTACATTAATTATTAGCAATTATTAGCTAAAAATGGAATATGTTCTTTTATTACAAGCAGGAAGAAGAGAACATTGCAGAAGACAGAAAAAAAGCTATTTTATTGCAAATCTTTAGTATATTTGCTACTCCAATGGTACAGCACATGAGACACTATTTCGAATTCTATACATAATAGTGACACGATTAATTTCAGACCATTTAACAATTACTTCTCTATGTATTTAGTTTCGTGATGTTCTTTCTGTTAATCACTAAATGAGGACCATTACACTAGCTACTACACGTGTGGAAAAGATTCAGCTATAATACTGGCAAATTCATTGCTCGCTCCTGGACATCATGCCTAATTCATGTCGACTGGCCCCAGAAATGAAAGTAATGTCTCGGTGATCTTCAAAATAGTTAGATGAAGCAAGACCAGACAGTGGAACTGAACCCGAGTACAGGTTTCTTTACCAAATCTAAATCGTAAAGCTACAATCAAGGAGAAAACAATGATATTTATATTACAAATGTAACCAAACGGAATAAATACATGCGCAAGTTCATGATTGCTCAGTTGTTGGGTGTTCCCTGGGTGCAAGTAGGCCAATTGTCAAATCATTATATTAAGCCTGGCGTAGCCTTAAAAACTCAGAGCATTTTAGCCATTATTTGTTTTGTTTTATATATTTAAAAAAGAAAAATAAAAAAGGGGGGGGGGGGGTCACATAGGCAAAGAAATAGCACAGTTCCACATAAGCATGTGCTTTTATGGTTGTTTTTGGTTTCTTTGTCACGAAAAAGAAAAAGAGAAAGAGAAGAAAAAGACAAGTACGCAGAAAATCGAGAGACAGAGGCAAAGACTCAGCCTCTGCCTCCCTAAGACGCCGGCGAAAGACAGAGGGAGAAAGATAGAGGGCGCTGCGCTCTCAGGTGAAGTATAAATTTGATCCAAAAAAAAAACACAAACCCGTCTCACTCCTTCAAATAAATCCTCAGTAAGGGCATAGACCCCGAGAAGATCTTTGAAGTTTTATTTTTAGTTTCCAAAGCCCGGTCCATTATTTATTTTGTGTTTTCAGTTTCGTTTGGTTTCCTTTTAAGTTCCTTAATTAATAATCCCATGCTATCTCCAAACAGAAAGGTCTTCTCATGCGTATCATAATCATTCTCACATTTGATTGACCCCCTCTAAAGCCCTGCGTTAGGGCTCTTATAAACATCTAAACATCTCCATACCGCACCACATAACAGAATGATCGCACCACTAGAAGAGCCAGCGTGCTTGGAGAGGTTGCAGGAAATAGTTGAGGGTCACAGTGGAACCTCGGATTGCGAGTAACGCGGTTTACGAGTGTTCCGCAAGACGAGCAAAGATTTTTAATAAATTTTGACTTAAAAACGAGCAAGTCTTGGTTTACGAATGCCGAGTATCGTGTCTCTGGTTTTGACACCGAGCATCAAGTGATCACAACTGAGCCAATGATTTTTCTCTCTCTTGCGTTGCAGAATTATGGGTAATCGTCTCCCCTGCTGGGTCTTAGTGCACGTCTCTCACTGGTATAATCAACATCTCCCTTTCCCTCCTGTGTGTGTGCGCGCACGTAATTTTACACTGTGCTCCACACACACACACACACACACACATTCCCGCCTTTACACCCCCCTCCCCTGCTTCACACACATGCTTTTTTTTTTACACAGAAAACTCTGCTCTTTCGCGATAATTTTTAAAAGGTTAGGTGCTGGTTCATTAGTTTTTTTCTTTTTTTTCCCTGTTAAAACAGTGTTTCCATTGTGTGTGTGTTTTTTGTGAAACTTAAAAAGTGAGGTGGGGGGAGGGAGGAGGAGTTTTACTGTTTAAGATGAGGCGAGGGGCTAATTCCACACACACACACACTTACAAATACACTTTATTTAAAGCTAAAATGCAGGTTAATTTGTTTTATTTGTACTTTATATATTGTATTAATTATTTTTATGTATTTATTGTTTTGGGCTGTAGAATGAATAATTTCAGTTTTCATTATTTCTTATGGGAAAATTATATGAGTGTTTTGGAATACAAGCCCACTTCTGGAACGAATTATGCTCATAATCCAAGGTTCCACACACACACACACACACACACACACACACACACACACACATATATATATATAAACCAAATCAAGCCTTCCCATAAGAAATAATGAAAACTCAAATAATTTGTTCCACATATATATAAAGTAAGAATAAAACAAATTAACCTGCACTTTACCTTTAAAAAAGTGTATTTGTGTGTGTGTGTGTGTGTGTGTGTGTGTGTGTGTGTGTAATTAGCCCCTTCCCTCGTCTTGTCTTACACAGTAAAACCCCTCCTCCCTCCCCCCACCTCGCTTTTTAAGTTTCAAAACAAACACACACACAACGGAAACACTGTTTTAACGGGAAAAAAAGAAATCTCTCTAATGACACTCGCGTGAGTGCACACTAACGGAATCACTGCTGTAAAGTAAAAAAAAAATTTTTAATGAACCAGCACCTTTGAAAAGAATCGCGACAGAGCAGAGTTTCTGTGTAGAGCAGAGTGTGTGTGTCTGTGTGAAGCCGGGGAGGGGAGGTGTAAAGGTGAGAGAGTGTGTGTGTGTCGGTGTGTGTGTGTCGGTGTCAAAAAATTCGGCACTCGTAAACCAAGTCATGCTCGTTTTTCAAGTCAAAATTTATTAAAAATCTTTGCTCATCTTGCTGAACACTCGTAAACCGAGTTACTCGCAATCCGAGGTTCCACTATATATATATATATATATATATATATATACACATACATACAATGTATATGACATGTGTATGTCAATGACATAGCAATTTAAAATTGGTGCACAATCTCTTTATGAATATAGGCAGCTGATTTTGCAACTGTGAGACCCAAGCTCGTGCCAGTGTCTGAAATTGCGCTGCACAATCTCTTAATGTAACGCTACAGTATGCATCCAGTAAGTCACCCATACCCAACCTGTGAATGTCAGCGAGACATAATTCCAATCGTCTTCTATATTGTAGCCAGCAATAAATTTCTAAGACTACACTGTTATCATGCCTTTATGCAAACATAAAAACGACCTCCCAGTGACTAGGGCATAACTCCAAGATAGTGAGGTGTGTTTTTTAGAAACATAAACGTACAGTAGCACTGATGCGGTTATGCTATATTCAGCAGCAGACGGGCTGTTAATTTTATACTAAGACTTGATAATGGACAGAATGCTTGTAAACCCTGTAACTCTTAATTGCTCTGCGGTCAAGTGATTCTCTGTACGTCATGGCTTTTTTCCGCCGAAGTGGATCCTGTGAACTAGTGCGTGTTGAGATGGCATGAAGGGCAGAATTGTAAGGCAAAAGTCATGACAATGACAGAGACACATATTCTGAGTGTTTATGAATTCCTTCACAAGGACGCAGGAAGGCTGAGACATATGTCCGTTCGACGGTAATAAACGAAAGTGCATTTTTATTATCCAGATGGAACAGACGTGGATGATGTTAAAGAAAAAGACTCCGGGGGTCATATTCACAAAGCTTATGCTTAGCTTAGCTTATGCATTTTTTAAAAAACCTATTTGTTGAAATAACAAATTCCTAAGAAAGGGCGGAGTCACCATTAGCACTGCATACAGTATGATAGGATATTCTATGAAAAACCACAGTGCTTGGCTAATTTGGCACCTGTCTGAGCAGTGAAAGCACGCAGAACATCACTATCCTTAAATATATTTTATGGTTTTGTAATATGCTGTGATCTTTCCCATGCATCTACGAACATGAAACGACCCCCTGATTGTGCGTCCTGATTCCTTACATGGTAACACCTCCTATATCAGATGTTCAGACATGTATAAATACAAACAGCTCGTTTCTGCTGGAACGCTTTTGTTGAGCCGGAAAATGCAAATAGGTTTCCTGTCGTCTGCGTGTCTCCGGGTCGGTCTATGACTTACATGTTAATGTTCTGGTTCTTTTGATGTACAGGACGGACTTGACAGAGGGCATCTGGCCAAAAGCTTAAATATGCTCTCGTTGCTGATAATAAACAGAGATCTTCACACACATCGTATATATATATATATATATATATATATATATATATATATATATATATATATTTGTCCTTTTCCCAGTTTGAGCTTCAACCCGTGGGCTTCAACCCGAAATTACATTAAAAGATCAGCAAATAATTTTTATCTTTAACCTCTTTAACTATTTCTACTCTTTTCCCCATCAATGACAGATACTTCAGCTAGTACACTATACGGCCATGACTTTGTGGACATGTGACCATCACAGCCACATGAACTTGCTAAAAAACTAATTCCAGATTTAGTCCTGATTTGCTGTTAAGATAACATCCACTCTTGTGAAATGGTTTTCCACTGGATTTCGGAGTGTACCTGGGGGGATTTGTGTTCATTCAGCCACAACAGCATCAATGAGATCAGGCTCCGATGCCGGATACAGAGATCTGGAAGTCAGTCTGGGTTCTAGTTCGTCCCAAAGGTGTTCAGCGGGGTTAAGGTAAGAGCTCTGCCCAGGACATTTCCGCACGAACTTGTCTTCGTTGCAGAGGGACATTGTCATGCTGCAACATGTTTTCTCAACCCGGTTAGTTCCAGGGAAGGAAAATGGTAATGCAACATGATGTTTTTATGGTAATTTGGGGATAAACCACATATGGGTGTGAATGACAAGTGTCCAAAAAAAACATTGGGTCATATAGTAAATGTAGCAGTCTATGCACGCTGAGAAATGAAATGAAATGTGCAGTTTAAAAAAGTGAAGTAAGGCACATAATTGGATCACAATTATTTTTTTTAGAGAATAACTAAGACTAAAGGTCCTTACACAACAGAGGCGAATTTCCAGAGTAATTTTTATTTTTTTTTCAAACCAGTAAGCTCCCAGTAGCACATTTCACATCAATGGCTGAATAGCATAGTGCGAAAAGTGACTTTTTTTGTTTTTTTTGGCCCTGGGTCAACTTTTCATCATTGACAGAAATTGATCAGAATGCAGCTTGTTGGAACATCACTCGAAAGTATAAAAAATTTAAAAAAAGTGTAACAGATAATGCAGTTAGTTATGATGTAAAAGTTTTACTACTTGTGGTTTTAATTAATATACAGCATATACTTTGTCCTGTATATACGAGGTGGTACAGAATCAAAACCTAGTTTGGTAACACGCCAACAGATGGCAGCACAAAGCTGCACATACCGTCACCGGAAGCACCGAGTCGGTACATAAGTCAGTGTGCCAAAAGATAATATTCCTACCATGTGCGTTGCCACGTCTGCTATTTCATCATGAGCAGCAGGTTAGAACAAAATCCTGCGTAAAACTGGGCACAGAGACATTTAACATGATTCGGCAAGTTTAGGGTGATGACGCAAGTCGTTCGAGGTGTTTTGAGTGTCACGTGTGTCCGCTTCAAGAGCGGAAGAACATCGCTGGAAGATGGCAAGAGATCACGAAGCTCTCCAACAAGCTCGCACCCCCAAAAAATGTCTACTTACTGTATGCATGATAAACGTCACAGAACAATCCACAACATTGTGCTGCCGTTGTCGCCGCGTCATACGGAACAAACCAGGCGATCCTCACGTGTGATTCGAACATGCGCCGCGTTGCTATCTATGATGTTCCTGGTGCATAACATGATGTTAAGAATAAGAGCACATCGTAAAAGGCATAAGAATAATCTAAAAGCTGTGCACTTGAAATGACAATCCAGCTCCAAAAAAAAAAAAAAAAAAGGTACCATTTAGTTGAGTACACTTTTTAAACCTTTATCACGTCTACATAACTGCACAATGAATTATTCCTTGGCATATTTGGGGTCAAAGTGCAGGGTCAGCAGACGGGGTTAAGTGCCTTGCTCAAGGGCCCAACAATGGCAACCTGGTGGAGCTGAGGCTTTAACCGCTGACCAGTAGTGGCTGAAAGCTGCCAAGCTGCCAAATGTTGCCCCCTTGAGCAAGGCACTTCACCCTATCTGCTCTAGGGGGCGCTTTATCCTGGCTGACCCTGTGCTCTAACATGGATATGCGAAAAAAATGATTTCACTGTGCTCTAAGGTACACGTGACTCATCGCCTTAACTTCCTGAGCTGCTGTACCACCGCCTCTATATACTGTACAGTACTCCCTTTTTCTGAGAGTATAAATAGTGATATTGTTCATTTTGATGTTCAGGCTTCGGTGTTTCTCTGTAGTATGCCGTAATGTGTTGATTTAACAATTCCAGGTTTGGTTGATTTGGGTCCAATTCGACGTATATAATCTATAGAGTGTTCATTAACAACTGTGGATTTTGCTGTGTATGAAAAGATCAAAAAACGTAAAAAATGCTATCACATTTTTTTTAAACCGTAGTATGACATTTTGCAAAAGGTTTTCATTCAGGAGATTACCATGACAACCTCTGCATTACCCCGTCCCTGTTGATGTTCAGTTGTGATAAATGCCATCCTTGGCAATGATGGAATTGTTAATTACACAGTTTAATGTACAATAAAACGCATGGATTTATAAATCGCTGCATACATAACTGCTAAATGTCTAAGTACCACATTAATAGTAAGTAATTCCACAATCATCGAAATACTTCTGAACTGCCATTTGCTGTCCAGAAAACCTGCATTTTGCATTAATTCATTCCTAGGCAAGTGGCAGTGCTTAAAATGTGGTGGAAGGAGGTCATAAGAAATTAACCTGAGGCCCAAAGACATTTATTTGTACGAGCGGGACTTGTGATGAAATGCCTGGTAAATGAAGGCGTGAAAAAAAAAAAAAAAAACAGAAGACGCCGAGCACAGTACGGTGATGAGCCTCTTCGCTGCAGTAGAACACTGAATGATGCAAATATTTTTTACGAGGTGGATCGGAGCCCGCTGCGGCCGTCCTCGTAAGCATTCTGCATTCTGCGAGTGGAATGCCTGACGGACAGCCGGTCGCCAACGTGTTGAAGAGGAGACGCATCGGGCTGTGCGAATTGTACACACCGTCATTCACCAACAGCACTTACAGGACATTACAGGAACTCGGCTGGGAGTTCCTGGGAGGCCATGACATGGAGCAGGCGGTCGTGAAACGACTTTCTACCTTGATGGTATCCAAGCACTAGTGAAAGCGCTTTCGTGTAGCAGAGGATTATATAGAGAAATAAAGGGAGTTTTTTTTTTTTTTTTATTCTCAGAACTGTGTTTTGTTATTCTGTACAATCAAAAGTGCTGGTTTGACTCGAATGTTCTTCGTATAAAGGAGTAAAATGTCGCTCTTCCAAAAAGGAGGTGTTTTTAAATAAATACATTTAAAAATAAATAAATAAATAAATACAACAACTCAAGCACTTGCCTGAAAAATAGGAAAAAAAAAAAAAAAAAACACATTGTACACAACATGTCAAATGTCAGAAAGTTACATTCATGCGCAAACTGCTCTTTGTGCAAATGGATTATTCAACAACGTTCTCTAGTGGGAAAGGCAGCAGGGAGACATTCGCTTAAACGGTTCGCGGCCTTATCACCTGCAGTACACATCCAAGCGGCGCCACTTTGACCTTTGTCCTGCGGCCTTGTCTTCTCTCGTCGATCCTCCTTGCGCCATGCGTGCCAAGGCAACTCCCCGCTTCAATCAGCGGCTACTAGCGAAGGTGAAAGGAGTGGACGCTTCAATCTGTAAGACACATGTGAGGAGGAATGCTTATGGATGAATTACTTTAATTTATCCCCCTCTAATTTTTTTTTCCTCCTCCAGAGTTCCAGCCAGCTCTAATTAATGCTGTAAAGTCGGAGGATCTGCCATGTTTACGGCCAGCTCGAATCTCCCATGAAGCTTCCAAGCTATAATTCACATTTTCCATTCCTCATCAGGCCCAGATTCTCTCTGCGATCACATACAGAGGGGAGAGATCATCTGTCTGTAGCTCACACATGTCAAAACAAAGAGCATATGTCGGGGCTGATGCTTACATTTGTGGTCGGATATCGAGCACATGTAATAAAGAACAAGGATGTGCAACGGTAATTGTGGCAGCATGTTCAAAAGATGAGAACGTTGGATGTAGGCCAAAGCAGTGTGTGTGTGTGTGTGTGTGTGTGTGTGTGTGTGTGTGTGTGTGCACATAGGTGAGGATCAGAGTGTATCACAGCGAATGTGCTCTCAGCTTGAGGTAATCAAATTCTGATCCCACAGTTGGTGGTAATTACAGCTCGATTATTAGATATGAACTTGTTACTTGCTAAAACTATTTAAAACCTCTTCTCTCATTAGGCCATTGTGAATTACTCTTAGCAATGTTTTAATGGATTAATTAAAGTTATTGACTTTATGCATAGCTTATCGGTAACGCCGGTTATTCCAGTGTATTTCCAGCCAGGAGACAGAATAATAAAAACAAATCTTGATAGACTAAGAAATGAAAAGAAAAGAAAAGAAAAATCGAATAATAATCGTCTGAGAGCGAGCGTAAGAATAGAACGGCAAAAAAAGCTAATGATGTTAGTATCTAATGGTGCTAAATCATGGAGAAGTCAAACTGGGACTTTTTTTGTGTGTGTGTGTGTGTGTGTGCAGAATAACAGAACGATTATCTGAGTTACAATTAAAATTCCCTTTAGTTCTTTATATAATCCCCTGTACTCATTCACTAGGGCTCAGATACATCAAGGCCATCAAGGTGATCGGACCGTCTCCTTCAAAACTGAAATGCTGGCCTCCCAGGAACTCCCGTTAAAGGAGCGAGGTCAGGACTGTATGGGGGATGTGGCAGTAACTCCCAGAAGAGTTCCTGTAATGTGCAAGTGGTGTTTGTGAAAGATTGTGTACAGTATACGGTTCTCATACTGTAGCTGTCTAGAGGAACACCGTCATTCGCAAACGTGCACATCTGCCTCTCTTCCGCAAGTTGGCAACAAGGTGTCCATCTAGTTTTAAGGTGTTCCACTCCTAATTAGGCAATTATCCAGAGTGACTTACATTTTTATATTTTATTATACATGTAAGGGTTAAGGGCCTTGCTTAAGGGCCCGACAGGGACGACTTGGCAGTTGTGGGATTTGAACCTGAGAAATTCCAAACTGTAGTCCAAAGTTACATTCATGCATTTGGCAGACGGCCTTATCCAGAGTGACTTACGTTTTTATCTCATTATACACCTGAGCATTTGAGGGTTAAGGGCCTTGCTCAAGGGCCCAACAGTGAAACCTAGTGGTCATGGGAATTGAACCAGAGCCCTTCCGAACCATAGTCCAATGCCTTAAATACTGAGCTACCCAAATATGGGGCTAATGGTACTACTAGAGATCGTAACCCTAACAGTTCAGTGGTGCCATGGGAGGATTCACAATCTGCGCTCAACTTCACCATCATTTCGCCTACAACATTAGGTCTTTCCAAAGCATGTTTAAACATCAGTTCAGTATACATAAATAAATACTAATATCAGTGAGGGGGGGAAAGGCATCCTTAGCTTGTCTCGTTATCCAAATGACTCCAGAACAGCACACTTTGCTCATCTGTTGCAGGTGTCCTTTAGAAATCCGAAAATGCACATATGGAAGAAGGTTGAATTTACTGAGGGTTTTTTCAGAAACGGAAACGATGCCTCCCCTGCATTTTTAAGCATCTGCTTCAGCCTCATCACTTTTGCCTACTTTCTAAAGAAATGAGAAAAAAAAAAAAGTCATTTCTCACATTTCTCAATAAATAAGGCAGAATACAATCCTAGCACACAGAGGATGGGACAATGCTTGGAACTTAAGTCACTTACACCAACAGTATCGATCACAATACACTCACCTGGCTAATGTTGGGTCACCAAACCAGCTCTAACTCATCAAGGCGTGGACTCCATAAAACATCTCTGAAGGTGTGCTGTGGTATCTGGCACCAAGGTGTCAGCAGTAGATCCTTTAAGTCCTGTACGGTCCCAGATGGGGCATTCATGGTTCAGAATGATCATCAAATTGAGATCCGAGACACCTTTAGGAGGTGAAGTAAACACCATGAGCTCTTGGTCATGTTCCTCAAACCATTCCTGAATAAATTTACAGTAGATCAAGGTGCGCGAACTTGCTGAAAGAAGCCACTATCAATCATGGAATGCGTGGTCTGACGAGTTCTTTTCTTTGTCAAATATTTAGTAGTGTCAAAGTAACATCCACATGAATGCCTGGACCCAGGGTTTAGCAGCAGAGCATTGCCCAGAGCACTGCACGTCCAGGTACTGGAAAGTGAGCCACATCAAGCCACATGATGGAAAGGAAAATGTGATCCATCAAACCAGACCATCTTCCATTCTTACATGGTCCAGTTCTGATGCTCAAGTGCCCACTGTAGGGGCTTTCAGCAGTGAACAGGGGCCAGCATGGACACTCTGACCAGTCTGTGGCTATGTAGCTCCATATACAGTACAGCAGGCTGCAATGCACTGTGGGTTCTGACACGTTCCTGTCATAGCCAGAAATAACTTTCTTTTTTTTTTTCAGGGTAATTGTGCTACAGTAGCTCTTCTGTAGCAGATGTAAAGAAGGTGCAGGACTTTAACTACTTAGGGTCAACAGTCCAGATCAACGGAGAGTGCGGAAAGGAGGTGAAGAGGCAGGTACAGGTAGATTGTAGTGGGTGGAGAAAAGTGTCAGGTGTGTTATATGACAAAAGAGTATCAGTGAGAATGAAAGGAAAGGTGTACAAGACAGCAATGCTTGACGACTGAAGAAAAGACAGGAGGCAGCAATGCTGGAGGTAGCAGAGATGAAGATGTTGAGGTTCTATTTGGGAGTGACAAGGATGGATAGGATCAAGAATGATTTCATCAGAGTGACAACCCATGCCAGATGTATTGGAGATGAAGTCAGAGAGGCCCGATTGAGGTGGTTTGGACATGTTCAGAGGATTATGAGCCTATTGGTGCTGAGGTTGATGCTGAGGTTGGAGCCGCCAGGCAGGAGGTCTAAAGGAAGACCAAAGAGGAGATGTATTGTACAGTATGGATGCAGTGAGAGAGGACATGAAGTTAGTTGGTGTGAGAGAAGAGGATGCAGAGGATAGCGTTAGATGGAGGCAGATGATTCGCTGTGGCGACCCCTGAAAGGGAACGGCCGAAAGACAAAGAAGACGAATGCCCATTAATATGGATGCCCATGACTCTGTTACCAGTCCATCAGTTGTCCTTCCTTGAACTAGTTCTGGTAGGTACTGGATACCAGGGACACCACAGAAGACCTGCCATTTTGGAAACGCTCCAAGAATTCCAGCTTCTTAACCATCACCATTAACCATGTTTCCTTTGTTAAAGTATCTCAGATGTTTATGTTTTACCTGCTTCTAGCGCATCAACTTTGAGAAACTGGTTGTTCACTTGCTGCCTAATATACTGTATCCCACCCTTTAACAGGAGACCAAATAAAACAAATGCAAAGAATGCTCACCTCAGACCCAAGGCAGTAGGAAAGGAGTGAAATAGTGAAATAACTTATTCAGCACTTATATGAGGAAAATCCAATTTCTCTGTAGCTCTGCTTCACTTTCATTAGCCCAGGCTTATAAATGTTTAATGTCGTGTGCATTTGATATATAAAGTAAAAAAAAAAAAAAAACTTATGAAATGCAAGCAAGAAGAGATGGAGTAATCTTCTATTCGAAATCAGAAAGTGTGCTTAAAAACTCAATCATTTCTCGATAGATTAGAAGTTTCTGTGTTCCATTAAGTCCACAGTGCATCATTACTAATGTAGTGCAGCCAGGGACATTCCATAAAAGACGGAGAATATGCAGCCTCTCTGGGATAACTTTTCAGTCCAGGATCCTTGACGGCACACTAGTCACTTCCACTATTTCACCCTCGGTGATGCTTATAAGCACAGCCAAGTTGAAGGCTCAGTTTCGTTGCCAGCTAACAGTTGGTTTGCCTTAAAAAAAAAACAACAACAACAACAACAACAAAAACAACATATCAGTAGACCAGATCCACTGATTTCTTTTCTTTTTTTTTTTTTTTTTGTTTGTTTGTTTATTTTTTTTTTTTTACTTTGGAGTTTAAACAACATCCAAATTAATATACTGTAAATAAAATAAAATAAAATAAAATAAATAAGATATTCTTTGATGTCCTCGCGTCTGATAAAACTTTAATCACAGATGGTATTCAGGAACACTTTTTTTTTTTTTTTTTTAAATACAAAAGACTGGTTACTTCAACGTTCGTGAATGCGTTGTGACATGATGTCGGCAAATCACGCGGATTGTAGCCTGCGCAACTGACTTGCATCAGTATAAAAGGACAAATGTTGTGGAAAAGCACTGGGCCAGTGAGTGGGAGCCACAGAACAGCAAAGTCTGCGCTAAGTGTTTAATTAAGCTCCAGTCCGGTGACATCCTGCATTACTCAGAGCTCAGAGATGCCAGAGAGATAAATGAGGCGTGGATCTTTGAAACTCTGTTCATGATAACCGCTCATTAATTCGAGCAGAATTAATTCTGACATTCAGCATATACAGTATGCTAATTACACGGCTGCCTTTTTAATCCAGACTGAATAAAGTCTTTATAAAGCCTATGTACTGTACGAGTGAAACTTAGCTTTTCGCATGGTCCATGCGAGTACTGTACATGGATGCTATCACTTTAAGCAATGCAAATTGGTTTTGAGCTGCAGGACATGTCACCTGAAATTTCATGCAGCTGCAAGCTGCAGTTTAAACACGGCCACTGGGGGCGCTGTAGCAGCAGGAGTGCTTGTCTTTCACTGTGACTGCATTGTCGCTTAAGTAACACAGCGATTGTTACAATTATTTAGTCATTATAATGCTTACTTGTTTTATGATGACACCTACAGTGTGGACTGAGATTCCCTCCTTTATCCCATCATTCCTTCCAGAATTAGATTTGTATTAAAAGGGAAGAAACAAAAGTAATAATTAAAAACAATAATTAATTGAAATTAAAATCAAATAAAATTGCAAAGAAAAAAAAACTATTATTAAATGTTGATTTTTATTATTATTTTCCATAGATAGACTCTAATCATTGCTGGGACATTAAGAAGGGGTGTGTGTATCTACGTTAGGCTTAGACAGGCTGAAATACTTGTATGGTGGAAAATTCATTAATTGTCCTTCAGAATTATAAACTATTGCATTTATCAAGCATGCATTTGTATTTGCCCTATTTTTCTAGGTTAACACTTGTGGAGATGTCCTTATATAATGTGGTCATGTTTAACAAGCAGGAAAACGTATAGAACTAAATCTTGGGGGGGGGGAAATTATATTGTGAAAGTCAATTTTTTGTTTGTAGTTTAATTTTTAAAGTGACACTCTCATATATTCTAGTTTAATTGTACGGAATGGGAAATCTTTCAAGCCTCTTTTGTTTTAATATCAATGATTCTGGCATACAGCTTTTGAAAACCACAAATTCAGTATCTCAAAATATGACAGATCAAAGATCAATCAGAAAATGGGTTACGGTACAAAAATAAGGAAAAGTTATGCTAATTCATGAATGCAATACTTTAGTTCTCAGGGCTCCTTTAGCACGAGGCATGACGTGCTCTAAAATCCTGGTAGACGACCGCATTTGGTCTTTTGGTCTGTCCTTTCCTTCTGGGGGCAAAGGTCATATGCATATGTTCATGTTAAATATATTTTGTTTTTGTTTGATTAAACTTTAGATCACATCAGTCTTATTTTGCATGCGTTATATTTTATGTAAATCATCTGCCGAAAAAAACATCATACAAGCCAGTTTGTAAAACCTGGCAAAGACCTGTAATTCCATGTGATGAAATATTGTAATAGTGTTTGTCACTGCAACAAATTTGAAAATTTTTGTTTAACATTAAATGACTGGTAAAAAAAAAAAAAAAAAAAAAAGATTAATGAATTGCTTATTTCTCTAAAATGAAGTGTTGAAAAATAATCAACTCTAGGAGTAACTTGTAGTGTATTTGCAGTGTGTGAGGCAGAAATGGAAGAAAACAAACGCATTAGAAGAACAAGAAACATCACCATGGTTTTGCAATCTGAGCACATGTACTGTAAATAACTGACTATAACTCTACTGTTGAAGGCTGATCAGTCCGAACTCCCCATGTAAACATTAAACATGCATTTTAGAGGTAATACAGAGAGCATTGGAATAGAATCGACATACAGTATGTAACCACTGCACAACATACATGAGCTAAATTGTGAAAGAAACATGAATTTATTATCATAGTCATCATGGTGACATTATAAAGGCGACGTGCACAGCCTGTTCACTACAGGACAGCATGCACAATAATAATGCACTGATACTACTACTACTACTACTACTACTACTAATAATAATAATAAAAACATATTATTATTATTATTATTATTATTATTATTATTATTCAGAGCTCCTACTCCTATTTAAATGTTAATCTAGATTAATGGATCCCACCCGTTTGACATACCACATTGTCATGTTCCTCCTGCCGCTAAAGCGCTGCTATTGACATGTCAGTTCCCCAGTAGAAAAGAATCCATCACAGAAAACATGCTCTTTAATTGGCCCTGATTGCAGCGCGGCTTCTCCCCCTTTTCACCAGGGCTGTGCAATGATACCTGTTAACAATGGAGCTAGTCTGCATGCATGCCAGTGAGCCATATGGCAGAAATCGTCTCCTGAAGTGGAGAATGCCACTTCTGTTATTGTTCGCTCTGAGCAGAAACACCACGGCCAGATGTTGCGGTGCATGCTCTAGGCAGCAGCAGCAGCTCTGATGAGCCTGAATAATTGAGCACTGGTTGCCCAAGTCCTGTGTTCTTGCTTTACTGTACGGTTATCACAGTCTACAGCAGGAGAGCTGATTCAAAACCCACAGCAGAAGTGTTTTCCACACCGTGTCAGTTTATTTTCCTGGGAGATGAGTATCTGTTTAGCTCATTTTAAATGAGATCCGCTGTCTGTGTCAGACTTTCATCTATCTGTCAAGTTAAATCCTGAAGTGAAAGCCTTGCCTAATAAAAATGTCCAGTGATTACTGATATGTGTGACCGTGAAAACTGTATACGTTTTTATTTTTTTTTAATACATAGTTTATTGCTTTCTTAAGATGTCGCAGTACTTTCTGCCCTTTAAAACATCCTCGTCGGATGGATTGTTTTACATCATGTCCTTTTATGTGTACTCCTGATATAGCCTAATGCTATGCTTTGTACAGTACAGATTAGATTAAACTTTAATGTCATTGTGCAGAGTCCATGTACAGAGCCAATGACATGCAGTTTGTTGGCCCTGTATATAGTGCTTACATTTGCTTTATATATGTAGATCATAAGGTCAAAAACAAACATTTGACGTCTACATTTCCAACGACTCAACATTTGTACTGTCATGCGCACTCCTAACACGACCGGCACTAGGACCTGGAAGTAGTACGGTCGTTATTCAGGAAGCATAAAAGGAGACAAGATGGCTCCACACATTGCTCAGTCATTGAGTTTGCCCATGCTATCGCCGATGCTGTGTCCGTCTAATCGGGAGTACTCACTTTCTTGGGTTTTGCTTTCGATTGAGTGTGTGTTATTGAGACTGCGCGTTGCACTTCTCATCTCGTTGCTATCCGGGCAGGCAGCTGAGTGGGCCACGGCGGTCCTTTGCTCGGATTCAGATCTCGCCTATTCATACACAGAGTTCACCCATCAACTAAAGCTAACTTTTGAACATCCTGCTGCTGAGGTGGAGACCGACTCCAAGTTATATCGTCTGCGGCAGGGAGGCTCGTCCGTGAGCCGCTACACGGCAGATTTCCGAACCCTGGCTGTCCAGACCGACTGGGGAGACGCCGCCCTCCGGACAGCCTACTACAAGGGACTGGCTGTGCGCATCAAGGACGAGCTCGCTGGACGAGAACTTCCAGCTATGTTGGAGGGCTTAATTCAACTCGCCCTCCGAATCGACCAGCGCCTGCTCGCCCGAACCAAGCCAGCTCCTTGCGCCGTCCATCACGCCATCACTGCCCCATTTCACATCCCGACCCCCCTTCTTCTTCTCTCACACGCCTGTTCCTGAAGCTCGCTCCTCATTTGCAACTGCACCTACCAGATCAGTCGGTTCTCCATCTCCCGCCGTGGTTGACACCGGAGCCGGGGAACCCATGCAATTAGGACTCCTTAACCGCTGCAGAATGGGAACGCCGCTTCAGAGAGGGTCTCTGCGCATATTGTGGATCGGCAGCACACCACAGAGCTATCTGCCCTTTGCGTCCGGGAAACGCGCAGGCTTGGTGAGCAGTAGGAGCAACTCACCGGGTTCCATCCACTTCTCCGCCACTTTGACCAACTTTTCCTGTGTCACGGTACGAGCACTCGTCCAGTTTGGCCGCAAACGGGTCGAAAGTACCGCGCTCATCGATTCCGGTGCCGCGGGTAACTTTATTGACTCTTCTTACGCCAAACAACTGGGGGTAAAAATCAAGGCGTTATCCCAGCCCGTAAACATCACCTCTGTTGACGGTTGGCCCATCTCTTCCAGCCCTATCACCTCTCGAACACAGCCAATCACCCTCATCATCAACCAACACGAAGAACAGGTTCAATTTTATGTCACCTCTTCTCCCCCCATCATGACCCACTTATTTCTTGGACACCGAACCGGATTCTACAATGGGGGCTGACCCGCACTGAAGTCTGCCTACGGGCCCGGGCTGGGACGTGTTCTAGGGAGCCCGAGGCCCCCGAAGTCGACACCAACAGCATCCCGACGACTTACCGGGACCTGGCTGAAGTGTTTTGTAAACGATGCGCCACCCACCTACCTCCTCATCGTCCTTACGACTTGGCAATTGACCTTCAGCCGGGTTCTGTCCCGCCCCATGGCCATCTCTACTCACTATCTTCCACCGAGATGCAGGCGATGGAGGAGTATGTTTCCAGCGCCCTTTGCCAAGGTACCATCCGGCCCTCCTCCTCACCTGCCAAAGCGGGGTTCTTCTTTGTAAAGAAAAAAGGAGGTGACTTACGTCCATGTGTCGATTATCGGGGGCTCAACGATATCACCATCAAGAACCGACACCCATTGCCGCTTACCAACTCTGCCCTGGACGTCCTCTCTGGTGCCACCATCTTTACTAAGTTGGACCTCCGTAGCGCCTACAACTTGGTGCGCATTAGAGAGGGTGATGAGTGGAAAACGGCCTTCATCACCCCCACAGGACACTATGAAAGCCTGGTGATCCCTTTTGGACTCTGTAACGCACCTGCTGCATTCCAACAATTCATCAATGATGTTCTCAGAGACATGCTAGGCTGCTGCATGTCCAACACATCAGGGCGGTCCTCAAGAGATTGCTCACCCATTAACTGTATTGTAAGTTGGAGAAGTGTGCTTTTCACGAGCGCTCTACCACGTTCCTGGGTTTTGTTATCTCACCCCAGGGTGTGGCCATGGACTCGCAGAAACTGAAAGTTGTGCATCAGTGGCCCCTACCCAAGACCCTCAAGCAACTTCAACGGTTTCTCGGATTTGCGAATTTCTATTGTCGCTTTATCCAGGACTACTGCCCTGACACGACCATCTTCTCACCCCTTCACCCTCAACTCTGCCGCCATCTCCGCCTTCCAGGAATTGTGTCACCACTTCACCACCGCACCAATTCTCCTCCATCCAGACGCGAGCAAACCATTCGTTGTGGAGGTGGACGCTTCGGATGTGGGCGCCGGGGCCGTTCTGTCCCAACGAGGTCCAGATCAGAATCTGCACCCTTGTAGCTTCTTCTCCAGAAAATTTGACTCAGCAGCGATACGTATATACATAAAGTGGGCTCTGGAGGAATGGTGTCACTGGCTCCAGGGTGTCAGAGAGCTGTTCATCGTCTAGACCGACCACCAGAATCTAATCACCATCCGAAGAATGAAACAAGTTTAACCCTAGACAGGCGCGGTGGGCGTTATTTTTCGAGAGTTAAAACTTCCATCTGTCATACCGCCTGGGGTCCAAGAACACAGAGGCCGACGCCCTCTCCCGACAGCATGAGGAAGACGTCCCCCAGGCGGAGCCCGTGCCTGTCCTACCTCTCACCAGGATCATAGCACCACTCCGCTGGGATCTGGAGACGAGGGTGCGCCAGGCACAGGCTGCGGAGACTGAACCGGCAGGTGTGCCGCCTGGTCGACTCTATGTACCCGACTCCATCAGGACGGAGGTCATCCAATGGGGGCATTCCTCTCTCCTCGCTGGACACCCCGGAACACGTCGCACCCTTCAATTCATACAGCGCGCCTTCTGGTGGCCCACCATGACCAAGGATGTTCACGAGTTCATCCAGGCGTGCCCAGTGTGCGCCAGGGCCAAGGATATAAATCAACCATCTCCGGGCGAGCTTCAACCACTTCCTGTTCCCCGTCGGCCCTGGACACACATTGCCGTTGACTTCATCACGGGCCTGCCGGTTTCCCAAGGAAAGAACACCATCTTCACCATCGTCGACCGGTTCTCCAAAGCTGTGCACCTGGTGGCCATTTCCGGGCTCCCGTCAGCTAAGAAAACAGGCGAGCTGATATTAGAACGTGTAGTCCGCCTGCATGGGTTCCCAAAGGACATCGTCTCGGACAGGGGACCTCAGTTCACCTCACGGTTCTGGAAGGCCTTCTGCCGTCTGATCCATTCCACCTGTAGTCTTTCCTCCGGCTACTACCCACAGACTAACGGTCAGACGGAACGGACCAACCAACAACTGGAGCGCTACCTGAGGTGCTTTGTCGCCGACCGTCAGTGCTCCTGGGCTCGCTACCTCATCTGGGCTCAACTATCACACAACCGCCACGTTTCATCCGCCACCGGCTTAAGCCCATTTGAGGCATGCCACGGCTTCCAGCCTCCGATGTTCGACCACCAAGAACCGGAGGTTGAAGTACCGTCGGCCCAACAGTGGGTCCGTCGGTGTCGACGGCTATGGAACCAAGCAAACCTTGCCATCAAACGTGTCAACACCCGCTACATCACTCAGCACCGCCGTCAACACCCACCGGGGCGATTGTACCACGTATGTGACAAGGTATGGCTGTCTACAAAAAATCTACACCTGCAGACAGAATCCAGGAAATTATCACCTCGCTTCATCGGTCCATACCGCATCACCCTCCAAATCAACCCCGTCACCTACCGGCTCCAGCTGCCTGCGGCGCTCCGGATCCACCCAGTATTCCATACTTCTCAGCTAAAACCCTTCACCACTTCACCTTTCGATTGAGTGTGTGTTATTAGAACGCGAGTTTATTTGTGTAGACACTTGCTCTCGCTTCGGGAGAGTTCTAAAAATAATACCTGCCTGCTCTCGCTACTTCCGCGTTTGGGTTTACCATCCACGCTATAGGGCTAACTGCTAGTCTTCTGGTCCATCTTCGTGTGTTTATGACATGTTCATTCATTCATTTCCTATACTGTTTATGTAGGAAACTGGAGTACCCACAGGAAACCCACCAAGGGCATGCAAACTCCACACATGCAGACCGGAGGCGGGAATCGAACCCACGACCATGGAAATTTTATTTGAATAGTGCGTTTAACAACTGTCATTGTCACAAAGCAGCTTTACACAATCATCTCTTTCCTCTACACCCCTATGCAACCACATAAAAAAAGGGAAATATCTAGAAAATTTAATTTTTAGAACACTTACAGTACGATAACTAACTGAGATGCTGAAATCGATACAATTCAATTACAATTTATTCTGTAAAGAAATGCAAAGTTAACAAACTTTAGAAAAAGGTTTGTAGTAGTAACTAGTTATTTGTGATTCAAGCATGTTTCTAACTACAGTACATAACTAGTTATCTAGCAAAGATGGCCCTTACAGCAGATCCTAAGCATTTTCACCCTTTGTGTTAAACATATTTAACACAACAATCAATAATAATAATAATAATAATAATAATAATAATAATAAATCTATCTATAGACATCTTAAGTTTAAAAAAT